>JAMKCH010009654.1:0-28416 GCA_023653785.1 Ophioderma brevispina | reverse complement strand
ACTTCCTACAACACGTAATTGAATGGAGAGTCATATCTTTGAACACTGCCATTTTTTCCTTTTCTGTCGATTCTTTAGTTGTAAAAAGTAACTTACGAGTAATACAGACTTATCCTTCACTTTTAAGCTATTTCTGCAAATTTAAAATATTTTGTCTCATCCGGATGAATCACTGATAGTGTCTTTAATCAGCTTGAAATTTTTGATACAAATGTTCTACTTTACTGTGAAAACACCCATATACCCATTTTAAAATATTTTCCCAAGAGGAATATAATGAGAGTACGCTTATTTGCACTGAAATTAAAATAAATAACCCCTGTATGAAAGATTTGTTCATTCTTTGACCTATTTTGATCAATACCTTGTTAATTAGACATCATGCAGACACATGATCGACTTTTATACTCCTCTTGATTGGAGGAAGAAGTGACATTTCATAACTCTATTGAAACATGGAAATTAATCCCTTATGTGACCTATGACCTCAATAACTCAAATTGCCCAAGGTGTCACCCAGTGGATTCTTCCATCCCCATTAGCAATCTTGATCTATACTTTTTAGCAATAAAATTGCATTGGTATCAACTTTCACACCTCCCTCCCAGTTATATCCGACTATATACTAGAATTTCCCAATCAATTGCGATAATGTACAATATTTCAAATAAAAACAAACAAGTACAATTGAGAGTTTGTTTTTAGCCTACACTCAAATTGAATATTCAATGCTTAGACTTGTACTAGTCTAATCTCATGGTTCTCTAATGCGATCCCTTTTAGCAAGTAAGATTGTACCTTTGGTTGGAAAATTGCAATTCAAACTTACTGTTCAACACTGATGGGAGTTGTTTCTCTTAAAGACACTATCAGTGATTCACCGAAAGAGTCAAAATATTTGAAATTTGCAGGAATAGCTTAAAATGAAGGATGAGTCTGTATAATTCTCATAATTTCCTTTTTCCAACAGAAGAATTGCCAGAAAAGAAAGAGAATGGCAGTCTTCAAATAAGACTCTCCATTCAATTACGTGTAGTAGGTGTCCGTACGGACAGTAATGACTGAAACATCCGACTTTGCGCTTATTGGGTTGCTTCTGGTCTTATCATTTGTAGGGTATGTTAGGGTGCCCGGACTTGTTACATACATGCAAAAATCTGATTTTTGATGATTTTTCGATTGAATAATTTAGCAAATCACTGATAGTGCCTTTAATAATGGGGTCTTTAAACTGTAGTTTTCTGTCTTTGATAGCAAAAATGAAGAGATCCCCCACCCCAGTGCAGAATTCGGTTTCCTTGGCATGTCACAGCTGTTTGATCACATGGAAATTGTCTCTCCTATTTTTAGATCAATTTTAAGCAGTGGCGACACAATTTTGACCACTGATATAGATAGGGACATGCAAGAGCTATTACCTCTGCAATGAAAAAATCCATTGTGGGAATCTTGCCATATAGGCCTACAAAGGTCATGATTTGGATGTTATAGCGCCCTCTATATGCCCATTCTCCATAGAGTGACATGTTGAACTAGATTTTTAAGAAAAATAATATTTGTCTGCAATGATATTTTGTGAAATTTACACAGCTGGAGGAAATTAGTGGAATAAGTAATCCAAATTAGTGGTCAAAAGTGTGTCACCATTGTTTTTATTTTATTTTTGCCATAATAAATTAGACTTTCAAACACATGTGATGTATGTTTGTGCCATCAAATGCATTATTTGATTCTTGATTTTGTTTCAACCAAGTGGTTTCTCAGAAGTATTAAGGATGAAATCAGAATCCCTAACCTAATTTTGTATTCCAAATTTAATTCTGCTGAATAAGTCTATTGATGTGATCTCAGTCTTCATAATATAAAGACTGAGAACTGAGTCTAGACTTGTAGCAAGTCTGGGGAAATTTTAAGCCTATTTACTGCAAGGAAAAAAAAGAGCAAAATACTGTAATAGACCCGTCCTTTTTTCCAAACTTTTAGTTCCTGTTAAGTTTCTTTTGTATTTAATTTGAGAAAATATAGTACTGTCGGATTTCCAACCGGGACTAGTCTACACAATCACTTAATGAAAATCACTTACATACCACACCATTGATGACACAATAAAGAAACACATTTAATTAATATTTTCTCAAAAATGTAAAATTTATTGTCAAAACATAACATTTTGCAAAACAACATTAACTGCAAAATATTTTGCCAAAAAAGTAACATAATTCTGCAAAAAATTTCTTTTTGCACCAAGCATTTTTATTGGGATAAATGTACATATGACGTCATTAGTTCTAAACAATTTTGTGGGAGTGCATTGTGTAAGTGCTCCCATTACAACACAGCTAAGCAGGTATCATAATGTGGGTGACCACCTTTCTTAAAATATCTCTGATTGGCCAATTCCATCATTTAACCATCAGAATAACCAACCAGATTGCCCGGTAGTATCCGAAGGGTTAATACATGATCAACATTGAAAGTACAGTGTGTTCCAATAAAAACTATCAAATAAAACCCAACACAACAAAATCACTTCTTAAAATCTCTGACAAAATCACTGGCTCATTCCAGGGATGGGTTAGGGTAAGAGTGAAATGGGGAGCATCATTCTGTCATGTGGGTGCAAAAAGGTTGTAAGTGCAATAGCTGCCGTGTGATACATCTGTGTTCTGCCATTAGGATAACTTATCTTTGTCTGTGTCAGTATTTGTCTGTATGGCTCTTGAATGGTTCTTGGGCGACTAAGTCTTGGCATAACAGTATGTTTGATGGGAATTTGACAAATGGCAGCTTTTGCACTTATGACCTGGTTTGTTATTGGGTACTGATTAAAGCCCAAAAGCCTTATATATTTTATTTGTATTTAAAAAAAAAAATTCTATTTTTTCCACAACAAAGTTCCAGATTGTATTTTTAAGTTATTTTAATCTACTCATTGAATAATGGAATGTTAATTTGTCTTATCTTCAAACTTTAAATGCTCATGTGACAAATTACGACCCAAACTTTCATACTATATACTGCCCACCTAGAAAATATGAATGGTCTTTACAATGTTCCTGTTTGAAGTGAAAATGGGGAAGAAAAAATAAATTTTTAAACAGATTTTGCTCAATTTGTTTGTCAAAATTATCTGGAATTTGTCACTATCAAAAGACAGGTGTCTGTACATTTTAATCGCAAAACAAATTAATCAGCAATACCAGATAATCACATTGATTTTGAAAGGAAAATGTAGTCTGTATATCAGACCTGTTTGGATTTTATAGGCGGGGAGCATGTTACTGGTCCAACTCATGGTTGAATGGGACAAAGGCTTCTCAAGCAAGCAAAGTAAACTCATTTTCAATTAAACCACTGCCAAATAATAAAATACATTGACATTTTTTTTCTTGCACAAAATTTGCAAGACCAAATAAAATGACCATTTATATTTGGACACCCTATACCTGCTGTTTCCAAAACTAATCGATCTCCTGATACAAAATTGCAATTGTACAATTGTAAGTATGCATGAATAAAGCATAGTAGGGAGTGTTTACTTAGAACAATGTGCAGGAAAAAGGAGTGTGACAGTAGGGATTTCTCACTGATCATTCAACTCTGATGTCTTCTGATACAATTTATGGTTGGTCTTACATTGGGGGAATCTGGAATGCACATTGGGCTTATTAATGGGTTACTGGAATATTTGCTTTCCCAACACCCTTACTTTTTAGTTAAGTCACGATAAAATGGGGTTGGTACATTTTGTGATCCTTAATGGAATAAAGTAGAGTATATTATGTAAAGGCTGCTTAATTCTGAGTCGGATCAGGTAAAGTGGGGTCACAAAATGTACCAACCCGATAAAATACCACTGAAAAGCCATTCAGTCAGCTTGGAGCAATTGCATCATACGGTACCAACAAACTGTAAAAAAATGTGCAATCACATAACTATGGATTTAAAGAAACACAAAGACGTTTTTAAAAAAAAAGTCAAAATTTTGTTGTTTTGGATTTTTTAAACTGATCTATCGATTCTCACATATGTGTAAAACCATAACAGGACCAAGAACATTCCCCTGGGGAACAATTGCAAACATTTTAGTAGGTTATGGGATAACATTCCTTGTTGTAAAGGAAGTGCTGCAGTTACCTATACTGTCAGGGTCATCACGTCAGTGAAAATTGCTTTGCCAGTTCAGAAATTTATGGTAAAAACAGCTCACTTGAAAATTTTCTTGTAAAAAGGACAATTTTAACATAAGAGCCATAGAAAAAACACACAACATTAGTTCACTTCTTTTCAAGAATATCAGTATTTAGAGCACATAAATAAGACTGAAAAAGGGGGTGAAGGGAAAAATTAATTAACTGTTCACATAATAAACATTTTGGTCTTCAATCAATAAAAAATAGCATTGTTCTCAAAAAAAGGTAATACATCTATCAAACCTGCAATTTACATCCCAAAGAAGCTAATTACACTATGGGCCACAAATGCCTCAATTCCCACAGCACAGTTCAATATCCTTTCATTCCCCAGTGTACTTACAAAATAGACCCCCTGGTTTTTGAAGATGATTTATGATACCCAGAGTGCACAAGCTCAGTTATATTATTGCATTACATGTGAAGTCAACTGAACTGTGTCCCTGGCAGATGAGAATATCATAGCTCATAGTGTATACAAACAGTGCAGAAAGCATCTACAGAACACTTTGTTTGATGGCCAACTTTGTGTATCAAATATAAAACATACGTGTACTGAGTGAAATATTTCATTTATTATCAGTATTATTAAACAAAGGGCACAATTTCTTTTGCACACGCCCCTGTGTCTTATATACAGAATATACAATGTAACAAAGAAACATTAGGTTTGTTCTTTTTTTGGATACACTTTTGAATTAAGGGTATGTATCTTGAAAGAGTCTCAACATTAAGCTTTCGTATAAAACACAACAAATTATAAAAGAGCATATCAAATTATTATATTAGACTTAATTCTTACCACTGGCCTTCATTCTTTTATTTGACTTGCTTGTAATTTAGCTCTCTTGGAGAGATTAGGTCACAGAGATTAGAAAGCCATGTAATTTTTAAAAATTAATTTTGAACTTGAGCGTGTGTGCACACGTGCATGCGTGTGTGTGCATGTGCAAGTATGCATTGCCCATGTGTGCATGCAAGTACATGCATGCATGTATGTGCACACACCCTCACACACACACACACACACACACCACACACCTAGTTGTATTCCACACCCAACCCAGATGGTTTTCGAAATTTGTCCAATTTATTTGCTGCACATTTATTAACTACACATTGTTTGGATTACCACTTGGGGGGGGTGTTCTCTGCTACAAGAGCCTTAATCTATTTAAAAAGACTGTTTAGCACAGACATCTGCAGATTAATACCAGTTTCAAGAAGTAATTTTCTTTTAAACATACCCTTAACTTAAAAGTGAAGATGCTAGACATTGTCATCCATATCCATAAAATATTAGCATAGATTAAAAATAAGCACAATTTATTTGTTCATAAAATGAAAATGTTGTGTGTGTGTGTGTATGCGTGTGTGTGCGCACGTGTGTGTGTGAGAGAGTTTGTAATTAGTGGCAAACAAGGACACATACCCATAAATAACAGTACAAATGTGGACACACCTGCAAACGTGGACGTTACAACGGTTGCTGTTATGTCCAGGAGATCACAAAAAAGGTAAAAAAATTCAGATGGGTCCACATTTAGGAGGTTAAGGGCAGATCACGGTTGGATAGCAAGTGCTGTCCACAGTTTACAGTTTGCCAATTAATTTTGAGTGAGTATGTCCTTGTTTGGATAAAATTAAGTCATAGGCATTTTTTGTCCTTGTGTGCCGCTAATTACAAGTCTGAGTGTGTGTGTTTGTGTGCGTGTGTGTGAATACAAACGATAGTTGTCACATAAGATAATATACAATCACAAAACCTTGCAAGCATGCTGTCTTGACTCTACACCCTAACCAAACATAGTGGATAATAAATATCACAATTGATATTATATCCCACCTTGCATGGGAGCAGTCATCTCCATTTTCTAACCGATTTGTTCAAAAGTGGATTAGCACCCAATCTCTTCAGGTTAGGCTAGTAGTACACCTCACACTAATGAATTGTGCTTTCTTTATTGGGCATAGTTTGCAGTGTCCGGGCCCTTAATTTTAATCACAATTTTATGGTTAGCCGCTCTCATGACCTCACACCATCTATATTTGAATGTTGTTGGGTTTAGCATGCACAGGAAAGAAATCAACATCAGGTTTATTTGGGGGGGGGTGCAGACTTTGAAAAAGTGGACTTTTTTGGTAAAAGTGGACCTAATGTTCCTTTTTGGACTTTTTTGAACATTTTATCACAAAAAGTTAACTTTCTTCTCATAATTTTTTTAAATTATGGACCTTTTTATAAAAAAAAATCAGCAAAAAGTGGACCTTTTACCCCTTTTGTGGAATTTGTGGGTGCGACTGCATCCCCGCACCCCCCCTGCATACGGGCCTGATCAACACATACAGCAAAGTTTGATCAATGTAAATAATTTTGCTTTTTTTTTATGAAGGCCACTCCTTTACTTTAGCTATGACATTACTCCTTAGTTCAGGCTGGATGATGTATAGTCCACATATAGATAACGGTCCTGGTGTACGAGTACCTGTACTGGTACCTCCGTGTTTACAGATACGAATACAAAAATTGGTACTCGTACTTGAGTATGGGTATGAGTATCATAAGACTACTCATGTACTCGCATAATTAGAAATAACACAGGAGCAAAGAACACACATATGACTTTCCTTTGCAAGTCTGATTAGCGAGCAAATACTGCAAGGTTTTGGTGACTGTACAAGTAGAGCTTTGAACAAATGCCCCAAATTATTTTCCCAACACCTTTTGGTGGGTCATTACAGTACGATACTTTTATGTACACAACATAACTTTGAGTGCTGACAGTGATAATATTACTTATGATATAATACACTTATAGTACTGATTTCAACTTATTTTGGCTTATATAGTACACATTTGTACGGATTACAATCACACAAGGTGTCCCTTAAGCGACTCCACCATTTTTCATTTGATAAAGTATACAGAATGGTTAAGCTGCTTTTGGAACACCCTGTAATCACCAACTAATGAGACTTCTAGGAATACTTACATGTATAAGTGCTTAGTATTGAAGTTGCAGCTACAATGTTTGTTAATAATACTTGAGACGCTTTTCTTAATAACACTTTGTTAATAACACTTGAGACCTAGTAAAAACATTAAACCTGAACACAAAGACGTTAACTCAAGGGGTGTCGAACAGGTCATGCTGTGTAACTCACAGTTTGCCAGACAATGGACTGCGCCACCCTCGGTAAGGATTTGTGAGAGTGAAATATTGCCACATGGAAAATATGTATATATATACCTCATATATATATTCATCTTATCTGATTGGTTAAAAGTAGAGTCATTAAAATTGCTGGGCTCCGTTTTTCTATCAAGATGACGTAATGATTAACTGTGCCCAGGGCATGGCAATCAACTGTGCCTGGAAAATAATAGGACAGTCTCAACACCGTGTTAATAGATCGCTCGTGTGTGCGCATCCCTTGTACGATAAGCATTGTAAATAGTTTGTATGCCTTGTCAGTTCGGGAAATGTTTTAACCAATCAGATCAGAAGAATCTATATATTCGGTATATCAAACAAATACTGACTGCTTAATATTCGGGGCACAGTTAAAATTATAGGCCCTCGGTGATGTCAAAACCATGACTATGCCCTGAGCTTCTCTTCGGCCATAGTCATGGTTTTGACATGACCATGGGCCTTGAGTCAATATTTGCATAATATGTTTCATTATGTGTAACACTACATAAGATACATGGCCACACAAAACTCCCTGCTTGTATTTAACTTTTCCCAACTTCAAACTAAGCATTTTCTAATTCTTGGAAAAGCTTTCTCAGCTGCACAGAATCCAATTCATGATCTCAGACCGCGGTCACACAAGCAATATTTCGTTGTTGTGTCGTAATATTCTTATTGTGGTACTACTTTAATAATTATACGACGGTTCCGGTCACACGGTGAGATTATTGTAATCATGTCGTAGACATTTCTGGACACACGAGCACGAGGTCAACAACACGGTTCATTGCGTAAGCATGGTAGTAAACTACGAAATGCGGTCACACGGTGATTTTGCCCAGTAAATTACGACAGTACCATGGTAGAAAGCAGCCCAACGACGGAAATTATCATCGTTAAGTTATTACGACAGTACAATGTACAACGACGAAAGGGGTCTTAGTTGGGGTCAAAAGCAGCCTTGATTGTAGTAAATGTTAAGTAGTACTTATGTAGTAACTACGAAAAAACGCATATGTGGACCCGGGTAAATAGACTGGACACCCCCTGAATTAACTAAAGGAAAACAAATACTGACAGCAGAAAGATTAACAATAACAATTAGTTTCAGGTACTTTCCAGATTTTATCTTATTTCCTCGTTTCATGACTGGTTTCTCCAATAATTTGCCAAGAAGGTATTTAAACAATGCAACTATACATTATGTTTTATACATACAGCTTCTAAAATCAGTGAAAACAGTTTAAAAGTAATGAAACAATACAAGAGAAATACAACTTCTGAAATCAGCGAAAAGTAAAGAAAAAATACAAGAGAAAAAAAAATGCATTGGCAAACAGAATAAGATGGGTGACCTCAAGAAAAAGTCACAAAACATTTTTTTGTACAGCAGTAAACATTGAACACCCAAGTAGAATAACGATAAGAAACTTGCATAGCCTTTATTTTGTATATCTTTAAAATATGCAGTTGAAAAGGGCACTTCAATGAACAGTATCCATTTTAATATCAATCACTGCTATGCTGATACTAAGTAAAAGCCTATAGAAACACTAGGCCTAATTTCTTTTGTAAAATACACAAATACATAGAACTGGTTCAAATCTGGTAACAGTTGGGGGAAGGGAGTTGTGTGTATATTTGACCTAAAAGACCACAAGAATATGGCATTTCTGATTTGCAGTTACTGGCCATATCCATATACTCAGTTTGTTTTTCTGGATAGTTCTTTGTTAACGGCAAGTCAGAAATGCCGTCACAGGTACAAGACCACTGCTGTACTAGACCACTGCTACACGATTGGCACAAACTTCCAAACGGGAGAAGCAAATGCCTTAGACTGGATCAAGCTACATGAATTGGTAAACATTTCTAACTATTCATGATACACTCTCTTATTAACTAGCTCTATAAACATTTGCAATGTGTATCTTCCGATGCTTTACTTTTAAAAATATTTCAAAATAATTAGTTATGTTTACACACAATATGGAAGCAGCTGGGGATTTTACCTTTTAATTTGTCATAGGGTCAGCCAGGGAAACAATCTGTATAAAATATGAATACATTTTAACAGTGGGAGTGGTGTGAACTTTTGTTTCATAACTCATTTTACTGTCTTATATAAATATATACAAGGAATGGTTTACATTTTCTTTTTTTCTATTTGGTTGTCAACATGTCTAGCCAGTAGACATTCTTTAAAAACATAATGCAAAGAATAACTAAATATTAGCTGCAGTGGTCTTAAAAAATCTTTAATATTTGATGACAATCCAGTCATATCTCATTAATGGATCTACAATGAAACAATGGACATTGTATCAATTTCCTGAACTCAGGCTGTTTGTTAAACAAAATGTCAAACATTTGAATACTGTGCAATAGTTAAACCATCGCAGGCTACGTGTAACACACATTTGTGGTCAAATATACTTACGGACAAGTCATACAGTCTAATTAGTTGATACTGCTTTAGAGCAAGAAATACACTTGCTTTTTTTTTAACCAACACACTTTCGCCACATCATAATCAATTTATCCAGAAAAATTATACTGGCCATTGTAAGGCAGTTGCGTGACTAGTCTGTTCAGAAATAACTTGAAGTTATTATACATAACTAACTTCACATGAACTTTATATAGTTTCTGTTGTAAATCAACTTAATTTTGTGGCCCCCAAAAATATATAATGTAAATGAGCACTATATGTGTCACAAGTTCAATAAGTCTTCCATTTTAGATACTATACTCTGCACAGTCTTAAAGCTGCATTCATACATTATCTTAACAACTTGTTAAGATAATGTAATGCAACAACTTCATTTCTGTTTCAATAGATATCCTTGGAAGAAAAAGTGAATTTTGATTTTGCATTAAGTTATGAGCAAATGTTTATATCATTGTGCTTCATAGACTACAGTGTTGACAGAAAATAGAAAATAAATTTCTTTCAGAATAGATAAAATTTGCACATAAATAGAAAACTTGGCCAAACATTTCAGCTGATATAGAAATCTCAACTTTTTTAGGCAAATCGAGGGGATGAGGCTATGGGTCATAAAATGCCCCTTAACCCGAGTACGAATCTGTCCTATTAATCGGGATCTAAGCACTGATTTGATTTGTTGTATTAGAGGGTATCATCATGTAATGAGCAAATCAAAAATATTGTAAGAATGATAATATGGTTAACACAAAAATATAGAGCTTTATTTTGATTGGTTACTTAGGGGGCCATCTCATGCTATATCCTGTAATGAACCAATCAGATGCACTGTATCATAGGAGATTAAGTTAGCGAGTGACATCATGATGCATCACTGCATTTGAGTTCTGACTGCATCGTCTTTAACAGTAAGCATAGAGTTCTGTAATCCTAAGGACACTTTAATATTATTGCTTCAACTTGTGACTGAACAGAGTATAATACAGAAATTGATTGACAGGAATTCCAATTGTCTGAAAGGTCAAGAAATTTTGAACTGAAATATCACTTTCAAAGTCACATCTTTTTTAACTAAATAAAGTTTATGTGAACAAACAATAGTCAACAATCCCCAAGGCAGCATCATTTTTATATTGGTCCAAAATTTATCTGAATTTGTTTTTTCTTTTAAAAGAGGTACTAGATGGTTATATTTTCATGTTCCCAAATTTGAAATCTCTCTAAAATACCTGTAGGAATAGAGAAGGAATGGCTGTTTAGTTTTGGTTCATTTTTTGTCAAAATTACAGTTAACTTCTTTATTCACTGTTAGTTTGGGGTGGGGTAGATCTGGAACTTATTTTGTTTGCCAGGAGGCAGCTGTGTCTGTGTTCTTATACTCATCATCTCCAGTTTATGCATTATTTACCACCACATTTGCAAAAGCTGTCTTATGTCATTCAATCAGACATGTACATGTATAGAAACCTGAAAGTGATGTCAACATTTTTGCATAAGACAGTGGCATTTGGGATGGTTTGTCACCAACAAAACCCTCTTAAGAGATCAAGAAACTATCTCAAGATACCTAGAAACCGCCTTAAGTGACTGAGAAACCATCTCAAGTGACATACAGAAGCTATTGCAGATATGGCCTTTATGCATTCACGCAATATTCATACTCTTAAAAAAAGTAATTGGTTCAAGAGGAGAGGTTTTGAATTTTTGCACTTCCTATTATTTAAAAATTCTCACAATTTCCCAAACTTGTTTGGTTAAGACGAAGATAATTTGACATTTTCAAGTCACTCAAGGGGCTACAAAACATAACCTCTGGTCAGGCTGTATATAGCACATACTGTAAACCAAAAGTGGTGATTTCTGCAATATTAATTTGTCACGTTTGTCTATTTAAAGTATTTTGGGCTGTTTTTAATTTTGCTTAATTTCTTCTTGTGTTATGTCAGATGGCACATGCCATCAATATCATTACAAGTTTATGAATTTGCACTAAATTCTTCTAGGACATGTAAAAATAAGCATAGTGCAAAAATACCCACTTTACAGTCTTTGCTCGATTCAACTGATGGCAGTTTTTTCATAACAAAGTATAGGCACTAAAATTACAAAGTTCTTTTGGCAGCCTGATTAATTGCCATTGCTATACAGCCTGTATAAGCAAAGTGGTTGATTTTCTCATTTGAAGAAGAAAATGTTGTAACAAATTAGGGCTTCATTCATAGGATTTTGGATACGAATGCTTGTTTATAAACAATGTTCATACCCAAAATCCTATCAATGAACCTCGTTCTTGTTTACCGTTCTTTTTTGCCAACTATTACTTACAAAAGTAAATCATTAAATATCATATTTGGCCTGAAATTGCAAGAATTTTGACCACTTTCGACATTCGTCACTGCAGCCATATGTATAAATGCTTGTTTATACATGGTCATGTGACGCATATTGACCAATCGTGTACGCCGCTACATAAGGTGCGTGTGCCAGCATGACTTAGCATTGTGTTAGCAAACACACAATCTTGTACCAAGAGACCAAACAAAACATATTGGGGAAAAAAATATTGGTTGATACAAAATGACAGAACTGATTATGTGTAATTTTTAATTATCAATAATGTGCATTTTTGTCTGGTTTCAGTCTTTAATTTGATCCCAGTTACACTCATTCAATCGTAGCTCATTTGTTGTGATTGACAAATGTTATAAGCTGGAAAATGGAGCTTTTCATTTGTTTGTATCTTAAAGTTGTGTTTTGAAGTTATCCTCAATCAATCTGTGCATTTTTTGACTGATTTCAGTCTATAATTTGATCCCAGTTACACTCATTCAATCAAAACTCGTTTGGTGTGATTGGAAAATGGAACGTTTCATTTGGTCGTATCTTAAAGTTGTGTTTTAAAGTTACCCTAAAACAATCTCAAGAAATTTCAAGAATAACGGCCGGTGGAGGTTACAGAGATGAAACATGTGCCAGTGAGTACGACAAGACACTTCATGAATTTTATATATTTATAGCTTCTATAGCTTATGAAGCATGTGCTAGCACCTTTGGTCAGTAGTTAATATATCTTTTTTTATCTTTTTTACTTTTCTTTTTGATTACCACAAATGCACCACAGTATCGGAAAAGACACATCATTTGCAATTTTTAACTTTGACCCATAGTTTTTGTTTGGACTGAACAACAACACTAAAATGTCAAAACAATGTTATCAATAGTTTTCTTTAACTCAATGTGGTCCATGCTCTAACTACTTGATGAAATATTTTAAAAAGAAAAAAGCCCAACATTGTGCATTTAGGACACTTTCAAAGTGCATGTATTTTAATCCAAGATGTTGTTCCATCCTTAAGCAATACTTTGAACCAGTGCATTTATAACTGATATCTATCAGTTAAGAATTTGTAACCTCTTATACTCATAAAAATGTACTTACTCTTCAGCCAATTGGCTTCAAGACATTTTTCAACATAATTTAGCAACTACAAAAATAAACACTTTGATTTTTCAGCATCAAACTTTTAACACTTTTTAGCTGTAAGCTCTTGTACCATTCTATAATGCCCTTTCTCTCATAGTACCCAATCCTTTCTATTATGCGTAGTTTCCTTTAACATATCAGTTTTAATTTAAATGCCACTTGTTCTCTTCCCAGGATTCTCTCTCTCTCTGGCACTTGAAACTTTGGCTTTTTTATAATACAAGTTCATCAAGTCAAAGCAGAGAATTCCGGATCTTTGGCATGTAAAGAGAAGTGAGACCACACTTTAAGATCATTTGTGAACTTTTACTCCAAGAGGGCACTATTTATTTCATGTTTATTCCCAAGATAAGGCAAGTCCCTGGCCTTGTTATAAGAACTGCTATGAAATGGGAGGGCTGAGGGACTCAGGCTACTGGCATGAACAGTATCAGTTGTTTACTGCAATCTGAATAAATATAATTCTTTTTACACTACACCCTCCTTCAGCCTAAGTCCACAAATAAAGTCATTGGATGATTACAAGAAGCAGAAAGTGCAATAGCTTCACATAATATTTGACAAGATTGGTCAAGTTAGAATGCAGAAAAGGGTGTCAAATTTCAATTTCTAGAGTCAGCAGCCCAAAAGTGGTTCCTCAGGCAAATGTTGACCATCTCATGAGTCACTGCCCAATTGTTATAGATAAGACCCAAATACAAAAAAATCATCCAAATAGTGCAGCTATAACAAATGACAGCCTTCTTGTATTCAGTCACATGCCAAAGTGGCCTCACCTCACAATTGCAAGTTGCCCCTCTCAATATTATAAGAATCCCTGATACAGCATCATCTCCCATGGCATAGTTCAGGCACCACTGTATGACTGTGTACAGAAATCCTGGCTCACTGGCTTCTAGCATAAATTTGCAGTGCATAGAGCACACCCTGCCAGTTTTATTGCTTCCAGGTTTATTAAGCGGCTGAAGTACAAAGATGAGTTTAGACATAACAAGCAAAAATATTTTGTTCATAACATGGACATAAAGAATATCACATTTATTTCCTAACCAAAACCTCATGCTGTGAGTATCGCTTCCAGTTGGCGGGTTGGGGTTTTACATACTTTGCTACAAATAAGAGTTGTGATCACAGATTTGCAACCATGTTACGATACAGATTGGCAAATGTTCCGATCAATCATGTCATGGGAATTAGCTACAGATTGGCAGTACATACAATCTCACAACATCAATGGATTGATCACCGAAACGTGAACATGTCCAAGTGGCCAAAACACATCCCCGATGTTACAGGAGGCAAGGTCAATATGACAGTTCAAAGCGCAAATCATTCACTACACAACATTTGTGCCCACTAGCTTCAGGATACACGCAACAATTACACTGACACCATGGGGAAAACAAGCAACATTTTCCCCCGTGAGTTCTGCATAACTTTAGGCACATGATTGCATCCATCTTGCATGATTGAGTGAAAGTTTTTTTGCACATTTGCAAAGTTAGTTTGTTGGGCCCCAGAACACCTAACTACAAGAATTCAGAACTACTACTATTGAACACTACAGATCCTACCCCAATTTGTGATTCGATATTAATCGATAAATAGTACGGAATTTACATAAAAAACATCAGTAAGATTTTGCTTTTCCCATCTTTTTTTCAGTAATACTTTACTTTTATATCATATGCATTCTCTTTTATGATAATCATATAATAGTTAATGGCACCATAATATACATATTTTTACTGTACAAAATATTGAACCATGAGCAAAAACAGTACTTATATGAAAACATCTCTTCCAAAGTGACGTCCGACTTTAGAATCCAATCCACGCAATCGATTTACCACTCCCTGCTAACTTCAAAGATTTCTGTGGCATGTTGCTGAAAACTGGAGTCCTACTTTGAATAAAATTTTTCAAAAAAAATCTCAACCATTCTTTTCTAAGACAGTATTTTGAAACCAGCATGAAATGGGTACATTTTACCACGAAACAAATTACTTTCAGATTTGTTAGCTCTAACAAATCGGTCTTCATCAGTGCTTTGTGCAGCCCCTGAGGCATGCAATATATTTTTATGCATACCCCAGTGGTGTTGGTTTATGATTGGGGTTTAAGGTTATAGGGTTAGGGTTTGGGTGGGAGTTATGATTAGGGTTGGAAGGTATGGTTTAGATTCTGTACTACTTCCGTTTCTGTGCTACAATGTGTTAGTAAAATAAGTTTGTGGGGCACTCTTACCATCACTGTCATAAAAGCAAAGTGAGTTATGAATGTCAGCCCATTATGTCATTACAATGAAGATCCATTTGCTCAAAAACTATGGCAACTTTGTGGAAAATTATAACTGCTAAATGGAGGGACTACTTCTATGCAATCAAAATCTTTTGAGGTAGTGAGGCAGTTTACTGCATGAGTGTATTTAGGAGTTTGCTTGTCTTAGAGCCAATACTCAACTTAAGGCCCATAGGTAATTGTATATTCCATGCTATTTCAAAATGGCAGTTTTGTTTAAATTCCTTGACATATTTTTGCTAACTCTGCCAACTCCAGTTGACAACTACATACACAGAAATCATATTGCTTTCTGAAAGGAGCAAAGATAATTTGGCCGATGTTGGATTTGAACCAGCCACCTTGGATTTAATAAAAGTCCATTGCTTTTCCAAGTAAGTGAGCCAGCCTTGCATTGGGGGCCAATTCCCAAATGCGAACATCAATCCTCGGGATGGGGGAGCAGTCACATCTGTAGGTTTTAGTCAACTTGAATACAGAAGTTTATTTCAGCACTGATACAGGTATCCATTTTTAGTGTCCTTATGATGGCATGGCACTGGCAATACCCGATAACTATATACAGGATCTTCTGTACAAATCTGACTACTGATGACTTTGTTCTGGTTGGCTCTGCTGCAACTCCGTAACATGAATTGTCCAGCTCACACACATAAAATGTTTCAAAGTAGCAGACCACTAAGCTTACTGTACAACTATGCAGAATGCCATGTTGAGTTCAAAAGCAGACAATGAGGCAAATCAGGCAATGAGGCAACATCGTCGACTTTTAATAAGCACAAATCTTACGCTTATTATTCTGACTGTGAGGAGGTGTCCACAAATACTTAAGCAGAGTGAACAAAATAACTGCTCTAATCATTACAGTAAAGAGAACAGAAGTGGGCTTAAACATCAAATAATATAACATAATGAAATGTGACATTTACTCAATTAATAAAGATAAAAATGTGCCTAACTTTACTACCTTCCTATCTAACATACCGAAATAAAGCACTTGTGATCACTCCTCAAACATAACCGATTTTACCAAATGCACTTATAGCAGTTCCCGCTGTCCATTCCCACATAGGGCATCAAGTTGCACTACCGTGGACTGCATTCTAAAGTCGTTCCAAGCAAAAGACACACATGCACTTTAACATGTGTTATACAAAAGATGAAAATCCATGCACAGGTGCCCGTGAACCGGCAGGCATATTGGCTAGTCCATTGAGCATCACGCTCCCATTGTTCATACTAGACTCGCTGTCCGTATAACTATAGGCCTTTGGTCCTTTCTGTTGTCGTCTCCAAGACTGCGTAGTAGGCAAGCTGGCATAGTGGTTGACAAAGGAGTGGGGGTCCTCTGGGAATGGTCTTCTAGATCACTCTCCATTTCACTGCCCTGAGGGGTCAAAGGGTAAAGGTCACAAGTAAATAAATGTTCACAGTTAGTGGTCAAATTAAAAACTGATTAAATGCTGATAAAGGGTGTTGAAATCATTATTTGAATGATGTAAATTGCATGTACTTTATAATTACATCATCAAAATAAAGGCCCAAGCTTTTATTTATCATATTTGTTTCCTTTAAAACCAATTTGAAACATGGCAACATTTGAAACTATGACAAGTGGCCGAGTCCTTTGTTGAACATAACAACTAAATGAGGGCAGAAAATTTGAACAAACATTATCAGAAAGCTTTCTTACAAGACCAAATTGCATACATTATGTTAAATTTGCACCAACATGTCTACTTACACATGACCTAATTTGTCAAAATAAGGGCTATGTCATCAGAGTTACTTTTGAATTATGAGCTTGCTTAACATTCAAATTCTAATTTCTCAGGCCTCATCACACACCTCAACTATTCACTATTAATATTTCAAACTATATGGCTGTCATTTCCCGATCGACTTTGCTCATCTGTGCTATTCCACTTGGAATAAATTTAATTTCTTTGAAGAAAACTATGCTCTGTTCGATCTCAAGTTTGAGGGCGACGTCAATGCGTGCATTCGGTTTTGCACTTAGGAAAACGTACGCGTTGACCTTTCAATTGCAGCATTTATGCATGCGAATAATGGCAGTACAATTGAAAAGCTTGAACGAATGCATCAAGATGTCACCCTCAAACTCAAGATCGAACAAAGTAAGCAAGGGCTTTAATACACTGTAAATACTCAAGCCAGAAGAAAACCTTATGAACTTAACAATGATTACCTTTGAATATTCAGATGACTGTTAAAGACCAATCAATCACAGTAGGCAAGGCAAAAGGCGGCAAATGAAAATAAACACACACAAAAAATACATGCTGGTTAGTTATGAAGTCAAAGCCAAATGAATCAAGTAGAACCAAAACTTAATATAGAATACCTTGCACACATGCTTGTAGTTGGAGACAAAAATTATATGACCAAGGGTGTGCCACACCCACTCAATTTATTTGCCCACCCTGAAGATTATTTCTTAATTTCATGGTATGAGCATTGAATTGGGGCTTTGTGTTGAAATATAAAGTCTAATAATAATAATTATGCTGAAACACCAACAAAATAGATCTTTGGGCTGAAAAATGACATTTTGTGTGCATTTTTTACATCAACCCTCACCCCCAAAAAAGTCTCATAAGACTGTGTGCACAGCTTTTAAGATGATCATTTATTGCATTGCATTTTTATAGGTTTGAAACTTTTAGTTGTCTAATAAAAAAAGTATGACTTTGGGTGCAAAAGAAGCCTAACAATGAAAAAAGGTGGGGGTCATCACATTTTTCCCCTAATTAAAAAAAAAGACACACAGATGGATCAATAAATACGGTCTCCAACTATAGTTATAGTATTGGTTTGGAATGTTTTTGAAACATGGTTGTGTGGGGTTAGTACAAGATGTTGGAGGGTTTCAAAGGTTTAAGTTATATGGATTCGAGGATTTGGGAATTTTTAGAGTTAAGTTTAGGAATCAGGATTGTGCAAAGGGTTAGTATGGGCATTACGAAGGATAGGGTTTAGGTCCAGGTGTTTAGTTATTTGGTATTTTACAGTTACATTTTGGAATCGGGATTATGTTAAGTTGAGTTTAGGGTTAGGATTTAAGTTTTAGGGGTTTGGGAATGAAACTAACCAGAGTTGAGTGTTTGGAGTTTAGGGTTAATACTGGAATTTTTTACTGAGTTTTTTTACAGGTCATTAGATATCAAGAAAAGGTTATTTAAAAAATTTCAGTTGATTCTGATGGTGCATTTTGATGTTATGAGCTAATGTTCATCTCACACTGCTCCATAGGCCACTGTGTTGTAATTTCTGTCTGTTTACAGACAGAAAATACAAAAGTGTGGACTTTCTCTAGAGTAGATCGAATATGCACATAAGATTAGGCACACCTACTCTACTTAGGCCACTGGTTCTGATGATATAAAAATCTCAATAAATTACAGGTAAGTCATGGGGGAGAGCTTGTGGATCACAAATGCCCCTTTGAGTTTTAGGAATTTGGAGAATGGGACTTTAGAAGTTTTGGAACCAGGATTATGTGTGGGGTCAGTTAAAGGTGCTTGTTCCAATTTATGTCTATTGTGTTCTCTACTTGATATAAGAGCCTGGCACTTGCACATACACCCCATCAAGTACCATGGGAAACAAACTTGGGGTTTTGATGGTAGAAGCAATAATGCACATTGCAAAGCCATATTCAACACTGTGCTAATATTGATGGTTAACCATAAATTCGGTGGTTTTTTGTTTATATCTTGGCAATGAAATAGATTTGAGGGCTCAAATTTCAGGACGACAATGAGAAAAATATGGCCTTTCATCTAATATCAAAATCGATACGACTTCCGCATAAGTCAGGGGGTCCCAAAGACGATCGGAACATGCACCTTTAATGGGTATTACTGGAATTTTATGAGTTTTAATTTATCAAACAAATTTTAGCTTCATTAAAGCCTTAGAATCAGGACTGTGTGGTATGATTGAAGGGCTAATACAGGGGAGTTAGGATTTGCTTTTCCAATTTAGGATTTTTGCCAAAATTTTGGAGTTTTTTTTGTGAAATAAGGATTACGTTTAAGGATATACAGAGGATTTATCCCAGCTAAATTTTAGGATTACATCTGGAAACTATAATCTCAAGATTATTTTTGATATTAGATTTCAATGGATGTGATAAGAATCATGGGATAAGATTTATTGAGTTGATGCATTTTGTGTCAGATTTTAGAACAATCATTCTTAAATTTACAGTAAGCTCAAGTTTGATGAGGATAAGGTTTGGGGTCATTGAAAATTGGTACACAGATAAAAGTGATGAGATCAATGTTAGTACGGTAGAGTACAGGGATTACACAAAAATAGCATGTGTGCACAGTATTCTACTGATTCAATAATGCAATACTGCATGGCATTCATAGAAGTCAAAACTACATGAATTTAAGATTAAAAGAAATTGATCAAGATTTAAAAAGCATATCTTGCACAATCGTTTTTTTCTAGGTATGGAAATTAAAAAGTGGTACAAATAATTTCTCCATGCAATATTGTTAATGCGAGGTCTAGTAAAAATTGTGCAATGTAAAATAATCGTCAAAGTCCATATAACAAACACTACTTCTACTTTCTATTTTCAAAGCTGAAATAAAAGTGAACATAAATGCTATTAGTTCTGTTTTTTTGATGCACAGATGTTGTTGCTATGGCAACAAAAGCACTCTTGTAGTCTGCTCATGCAGTGATAGGCGAGCCGGGATGCATTCTGTATACTGACCATAGCTGGAGCTTTCTCGGGATCATTCTTTGCGACTTCTTCGATTTCTGGTTCCTTTAAACCCAATAGAACAGTTTCAATTCACATGGTTTTCAACAACTTAAGTCATTTTTTCAACACACATAATATAATCCATCACCTCACTTGATACATTCACACCAGTAATTTAAATACAAAGTATGGTATAGAAAAAAAATACTGTTCTACTTGGAAGTTGTAATTGCTGTAAAATTATGGATACAATTTGGTTCTATTACCCACCAAATAGATCCTTTGGACAAATATTTTGGATGACTAAAGAATGTTTTTGTAATAAGAGCTAGGTTGGGATTGGGTCTTGAGTTGAGGTTTAATGTCAGGGTAAGGGGTAAAAACAGGCTCTGAGGTAAAGGGCAAGAACCAGGCATTGGAAAAGGAAACTAGGTAGGCTTCCAGTCTAGGATTGGTCTTACAGTTTACTCTAACAATTATTGGGAATTTAATTTGGGGAAGCAGTCTGGGGTTGCGATCGGACCTGGTAACTAGGCCTTAGGTTGCATTAACATACGCTCAGTGAAGTTTGAAATGAAAATGGGTAGGGTATGTGCATCGGATAGAATTGGAGTTGCAACAATCATTAATGGTTGCGGTAATGACTGATTAAAAGCATGTGAACACAAGCGTTTGCTGCATTAAGAATGACAACAGCCTATACTTTCATTTTCTGCATTTAGTACATAAAATGTCAGCTTCTGATGCATGATGGGAAAAAGGCGATCATATCATGACATAAAACGTGTTACAAAAATCCTGATGCATGATGCGAAAAGGACTATCATCTCATAGGATAAACACCAGCCATTACATACAAAATTAATAATAGGGTTCTGGTGGCAAAAATGATCACACCATGTTAACAGCTTCTGATGCATGATGGGAAGGTGGTGATCATCTTGTGGGATTTGTATAAGCAGTGACCTTTACATACAAAAATAGACTTCAAGTGGCAAAAATGATCACATGTGCTGGGCATTCTAAATAAAAGTAACATCAACTCCAAGAGAAAAAAAAAATCCTCTTACCTACAACATACATCCATAGTAGATGACATTTACACCATAGATATATAGTACGCACCCTCAGTTGTACCTTTTTGACCTTCCCCGAATATTTCTGTTACCTCAAACCCAGAAAAAAATAGTCTCCCTTAGTGGAGCTACCACAAACGAACCACATTCTCATTTCCCAGGCTAAATTCAGTGACCAGCACATGCTTGCATGCAAAGAGAATGACCTCTGCAGTGTGTTATAGACTATTTAGGTATGATACCACCTAAGTACCCATACCAAGTATCTACCATTTGTTTATCGACTTGAAGCAAGATCATATTATTGCACCTGTTGAACAAAGGAACACGCCTACATGGTATGATATTCAAATGGTATGATACCTAAATGGCTTACAACATGTATTCTTGGGTCAATAACTCAGTACTGTTCAAAAGGGGATACTTCGCCACATTCCATTTCATTTCAGCCACAAGATGTCAAATAACATTTGTGTAATTTTGATGTAACATTAGGCAGCATCTAATTATGAGCATATGAATTACTTTGCTGCATAACATTTTTTATTTTTTTTACTTCCAATAGGAAATCAGGTCTTGTAAGGGAACCATGAAAGAGCTTACATCTTTAATGATATGCCTATGTTGAATCTAACATAAAAGGTATCAATTTGGCAAAATAACTCAAAAATTGGGACAAAATGAAATGTTTCCAACCCTTCGTTGTCAGGTGCACATTTCTCCTGGTATTTTTTGTGCCAAAATGTTGCATTCCATGTTAGCTACAACATAGGTGTATTATTTAAGATTATTATATAATCTCTTTCCATGGTTCCTTTGGAGGCACTATGACTGATTTGAAAAAAAAAATCATAAAAAATCAGGTGTTCAACATTTTTTAAATAAGTGTAGACATTTTTACATACCTGCAAGTTATAAGACAAGCAAGCTAATAAGGATATAGTTTGACTTTTGATGGAAAAAAATACACAAAATTCTATATAGTTTTTATCATTCACTTTTAAGCCAATTGTGCAAATTGAACATATTTTCTAACTTTCACATGAATAACTGATAGTGCCTTTTAAGTTGAGCCAAGTATGGCATGAATGCATTTAAGCTAATGTTACACGCTGAGCTCTTTCTATTTCACAACGTTTAACACTCTTGACTCTAATCGTGTAAAAGCTAACTATATCTGTTTCAAAATTGCCTTTACTCTGTTTTCAACAGTAAACTTTACTTAAAACTTGCATACCTTCCTGTTATTTTGATATCATCACCTACTTCTCAAATTCCATTAATAACCTCCCCCCAAAAAATTAAATCCAGGGGTTTTTTTTGGTGTGCAAAATTGTTGACAAGCCATTCATTTCATTTCTCCCACCTTAAAGCATATTTTCTTCATTCATGAACCCCACATTCCCATTCTTCAGTTCACACAAGACATCATTGGTTGTACTTGTTTTTACCAATTAAAATTTTGAAAATCTTCAAATCATAAATTACACTTGACACAGACCTCTATATAGAACTTTTTTTGTGTGCCAATGAAAATGGTAACAGTAGATTCACTTGAAATAGATTGTTTCGAAATGTTTAAACAAATTATGCAGGTGCATTATTAAGATGCCCCACAACTGTGGGGTTTAATCAAATTTTATTGAAAATCTGTAAATGAGCTCATTAATATTCATAAGCTGTCAAAAAAGTATGCAGCACTTGACCATGTCGGTTACAACTGTGGCTTATAAAAATCACCTTTATTGAATATCTATGATCTCATCATATCATCATAACTTTCCAAAGTATACAGCATATTACCTTGTCGTGTTCTATCACCGTGCCATGTTAGAATGTTAGAAGTTCATTGACTATAGTCGGGGACAGAAACCTTTTGACGAGTGCGTACTTCCTGGCACTTGCCTCTGATTGGCCACCTAAGCGATCTGCTGTTGCTGGGTCACCAACCATAGCTCCGCCCCTTTTACAACCAGGTGGTACGCGCTCGTCAAAGGGTTTCTGTCCCCAAGTATAATTGGTTTAGTCTGTCGAGTAGATTAATTATTTTCTTCAAAATATGCAAGTGAGCTCATTATATTCAGTAACCTATCCCAAAAGTATACCAGCACATAACCTCATCATGATCTATCACACCACCGCGCCATGTTAGAAGCTCATTGAGTACTACTTGGTCTGCTCATCGGATTAATTCTTTTGCTGCCCTTAATGCCTGCCCAGGCACCATTATATTTTTGCAAATATTCTTCAAATCATACATTAATTAAGACCCCATCCCACAACCCCATAGAGAAACACTTTGTATACCAATGGAAAATGGCAGCAATGACTAAACTTTCTAGAAGCATGTGCTTGTCAGTGACTCAACTACTTGAAAATGAGAATGTGTTTTATTCATAGAAATTGAATAGACAATTTGTTCAGGGCTGGACATTGATAACTCAAAACTAAGAAGCAGTACTTGTGTGGGAGCACAAAGGGAGTTTAAGCCAGCATGCAATATAGTTTTATTTAGAAAATAAGCATCACATCGATTTGGAAGAGCACAAGGATTACTTTGTGCAAAAAAAAAGACGGCAAGGAACGAAAATTAGAAGGAAATAAAAGGTGTACCCCGCCCGACAAAATGGTACAAGTCTAGGGTACGTACCTTTCGTTGATGGTATATTGTCCGTGGAACCCACACCGGCTTTGGTATGGATGGAACAGAAAGTATAGAGGATTTGGGTTAGTAATTTGGGTTAGATTTTGGCCTGGTAGGTTTGGTCCAATAATAATAATGATGTGGATTTTCTAATGCTACACAAAATGAACCCAAACATCAGTTATATCAGACAAAACAGAATATTACGTAATACTTTCTTGGTAGTCTCGGTCAGCAAGGGCATCCACAGTAGTTGACAATATTGGCAGCATCTTTCAGTCAGCCGCTAAAGCGACTTATACCAGAGACTGACCACACAAGGACTCCAGTTAATATGCAACATACCAAAAGAGTCAGAATACTCCTAGAAAACTTCACCTCAGAGGACTAAACTCCCATATGAAGTTATTTCTCTCTAATAGTTGTTTGAATTTCCCTGAAATTTTTGACTAAGAACTGAATCAGGTTAAGCACTAAGGATAATTTCCATGAGCACTACCTGCTATTTGCTTACAATGGAACTTATGTGATTTTGTTGTAGCCTGCAAGGAGGCACATACTAATCAAGATTCTGTATGTTCATCCGTATGTGCGTATGTTTGTTTGATAACGTTTCGGTCAACCTTTTTTCAATTGTGCATACAAGGACACCTGAACTCCAGTTATCACTAAACTTGGATCACAGGTGCACCATAGAGACCTGCATGTCATGGCATGGTCAGAGGTTACATACTAAGGTCAAAGGTCAATATAGGTCAGCTTGTACAGAGAGTGAAGGAAGTGTTGTTGAAGATATTGTGAAAGCAGGCCAACACTAGTGGTTCGAGAATAGTCTTGTTTAACCAATTAGCAAGATGATAAAAATAGTGGCAGGGCTGAAGAGAGCTAGAGCTTAAATATTTGTAAGCCGCATTTCAATTGTTATTGAAATTAATATATGTGGTAATTAGCCAATCAGAAATGTTGTAACAAAGGCAGGTAGTGCTCGGGGGTTAAGGCAAGTGAATGGATATAGTCAGGGTGTTTGTTAAAGGTGAGGTGAGAGATCTTGTGAGAGAAGGGCCCTGAAATTATTTTTATCAATTTGAGATGGTGACATGTTGATAATACTCAGACCTGCCCATGTCCAACTCCCCCTGTGAATGAATATGCTGTAAATGGTTTCCTCAAAATGGGTGTTTTTTTTTAAATAGTGGTATTCCCACCTTTTTATTACTATAATTGTCTTGGAACAGTGTAAATATGAATGTTAATTAAATTAATAAGCTGAATTTGATTGAAATGAAACTTTAGAAACATGCAATACTTAAGGCGTGCCTTGGTTTGTTTTGGACTCATAAAATCCCATGTTATTACTTTAACTCTTTCCACCTAGGTCTGGTAGATTCTACATATGGTTGTAATAAGAAGTCGGTGGTTTGAGATGGCTTTTCAAATGACTGCATGGGGAGTCATCTCAAAACCACTGACCTAAGACTAGGCATGTTTGGTTTCATTTGAATTCATTTTTCACAATGATTACAAATATGGTCATGGAAAGCATAATTTTTGAATTTTTTTTAAAAAGAAAGTAAAATTTCAAACTTTTGGCAACTTTAGTCACTTGCAGGGTCTATAGAGTTAAGGAATTTAAATATGGTCTGGGTCTGGGTTAAAATAAGGAACAACTAAAATACAGACATTGAGAGATAAAGCCTTTGAAGTAATGTATCTTTGGAGTAAAGATTGGTCATATATGGCACCCAAGAAAGACAATGGTTCACAATTCTGAATACAAGTAATACGACCATATACAATATACTCTGCTATGCTCTGGGCCTACCGTATGGCAGGATATTAGTTTGCTTTTGTTAGGGCAAATTTAAAATGCTGCAAATATTGGAAAAACACATTGGTAGCATGTTGAATTGGGTGAACTTGTGAATTCAGAGAACTGTAAACATGCTCCATATCAAGCCCCACTTTTCCCGTCCCTCCCAAAAAGAAAACAAAGTAAACAAAATTAAGAGCAAGCGAATATTCTGCAATGCAGTAGGCATAACGCTTGCCCTTAACTTAGGTGTAGCACAAGGTTAGTCTTGATACCAGCTCCTTACCTGTGATTCTGAATGTGATTGTAAGTCTGATTTCTCAGTAAGGCTACTACTTTCAGCTAATTCTGTTAAATCTCTTCTATGTACATCTTCATAATGTTTACTCTCCTCTTCTTCTGAGTATACTATACTGCCCGGACTGGGCCTTGGAGGAGGTCTATAAAGGACAGAAAACAAATTGTTATGGTGAACGGTTCAAGTATATCAACTTCACAAAGTTTTCACTTTACATGTTAGAAGAACAGTTTGTTTTGTAATGTCAGTAATGTAAATTAAAAGAAATGAAAGTGAAATAATTTTTGCATTACACTAAGAAGCTAACTTACGTTTACTATGATGGATGGGGTGGGATGGTGGATCGGGGTGGGGTGGGGTGGGGTAGGGACGGGGTAAAGGTGAGGTGAGATGTGGTAGGAGAGGGGTGAGGTGGGAGAGGGGAGAGGAGAGGAAAGTGAGAATTGAGTGGAAGAATTTTTTTATTTATTTGTTATTTATTCAGGAAATTCCTTCAATACAAAGTACTGATCTCCCAGGAGATCCTGATAAACTTAATCTACAAAGATGAAATATGTACAAAATCATGTTAAATACACTATTACATAAAAAATGAATCAAATTATGCACAAGGCATAATAGTTATAAAGTAACAATTACAAGGCAATAGCACTTTTAAATTAATTTAAACTCATGGAATTAAACCTGGTACGAAGATCAGGAGAAAGCTTGTTCCATGAAGTTGTGGCTCTATAATGGAAGGTTTTTTTTCCAGAAGTTGTTTTCCAGTTGGAACAACCAGACTATTATGAGATTGACTTCTAGTGCATTTTGAATGAGTAGAATGAGTGAAAACAAACTTTGAAGAAATATAAGTTGGAGCCATGTGCCTGAGACATTTGAAAGTTAAAGTAATTGGGGTTCCCATCTGCAGTTAAGTCTAACCCAGTCCAGCTCTTTCAACATTCTGACCATTTGAAACATGTTGTTGAACCTAAAGACACAAAGTATATGACTGCAGTTGATTACAATTACAATTGTTACAGATTCTGCAAAAATAGCAACTCACACAATTTTAATTGAAAATCTAGAAACATTCTGTAATGAAAACGACTTACAGAATAGTGTTTACAAGACAGGATGCATTTATGCAAATTTCTAATCCATAGGTAATGTGTAGCACTTTTCACAGATTGCTTTATTTGTCTCTAATACCAAAACACCTTTGTTGTGTCCTTACCTTTTTTTTGTAATATTGTTGTGTCTATTATAAGGATCTTGTCTAGTTGTTCTTCTCGTTGCTGTACTGTTCATTTCAAATGTGGCAAAACCGCCATCTTCAACACTTAACTGTTCGTCAGGCTGTGGTATTCTTTTATGTACTTTTTTCTCTGTAACAAGACAATTTACACCACATTTAATTTCAGTTTTAAAGGGTATTTTAGCAAATAAACCAAATTAAGCAATCATCAGCTATGTCCATCCAATGAAGGCTTAAGCCTCAACATGTTTTCATGCTGGATTATGCCCTACCCTTCCACGCTGGCCAAGTGCCCATGCTGGTCGGGTGCCCACATAATAGGGCAATAATGTGGGGGTGAAATTTGAATTCTACACAAATATCTTTTATACTTTTAATCAAAACAATCTAATATAAAGCTAATTAGGGATGGAGAGTAAGAATTATGATTTTCTCTAAGTAAAAACCTATGTTAAATCATTCAGGTGTGAAGACAGTCACCCATTCAATGTCAACTGATAATTGCTGGACACTGTTCCAGGGGTTTGCAGAGATAGTCTTGCAGCTGATTTGTGGATACTGAAGCATGGTTAAGAAAACCATGATGACCTTTCCTGACCTAAACTGATGTTATTGATTGTTACATAGGATTTGAGACCACAGATCTCAAAACAGCATTTTGGACAAGAAACTATGGCAAGCCAGTTTGAACTAAAATCCTTTAATCCATTCTTGTAGTTTCTACTGACTAATTTATATTTCTTATTGAAATTTGTTCTGTTTTTTCAGCTAGAGTCATAATATTGTCGAAACAAAGTTAACACAAAGAAACTGAATTTTGATTTGCACCACATGACTAAAAACTTAAATTTAAATTCTCAACTTACCAACATATAATCTACTTCTGCCCAGCATACATAGAGTGGCAGTTACTAATATGATAATAATGAGGCCCACCAGAGCCAAGATAACAAGGAACCACCACTGCTGATAGAACTCAC
>JAMKCH010009653.1:0-28767 GCA_023653785.1 Ophioderma brevispina | reverse complement strand
GTCTGTTTATATCAATTTGTTAAGTAGGTTAGATTGGAGGCAACTGTTCACTTCTACAAGTCACCATTTTAAAACTCCATAGTTTCCAAGCCTATATGTTTATCCATGTTTCCTTACCATTGTTCATACTATAATTAAATTGTAAAATTCCTTCCTTCACAGCTGTGCTTCGGGAGGGGCTAGGGGCATTTATCCGGCTTTGGGATTTCAATTAATGTTTCCTTGTTTTTCATATTTAAATTGTATAATTTCTTCCTTCAACAGATGGCTTTCTGGGAGGGCAGGGGAATTCAACCAGCTTTGGGATTTCAATTTAAACTAATACTGTTTGCATCTTAAAATACATTCCTTCCACGGCATGGGTCGTCTGGGAGTACTAGAGGGATTTACTAAGTTGGGAATTGTAAATAACTAGGATGTGTCTTTATGGGCCTTAAGTTTCAGATTTTGATTTCATATACCAGTATTGTATCTTTAAGTTGAAGGCGCTTTAATTGACAACAAAAATTGTGGAACAGTTGGCTTTGTTTGAATCAATCCACACCCTAATCACATGCACTGATCCTGAAAATTGTTGTCGAGTTGGAGTTCTTCTGTCTGAGGGCAATAACGTTTGTCTGAAGTCCCATTGAAAAAACAAATTTGCCCAGAAAAAGAGGATCAGGTGGAAGAGAGAGAGCCTGGCAAAGAAATGGTTCAGTCCCTTTGCCATGCCACTTGTTTATAGTGCATTCTTGTTGTGGCGTCCCTCGCCAATCATTGGCTCTATTCCTTGTTTCCATCTTCCAATCAGCTGACGTTTTCGTTCGTTCGAGCTCACACTCGATTTGTTTTCATAAGCAATTTGATCCTCCTAGTGTGTGTCGTGTGCAAGAATAATTTCCCCCCACCACACCCCGAATTTAATTTTGCCTACACCAATTTAGAGTTTTTTGCCATGTTAACATTGTTAGGCGTAATTTGTTTATCTTCTACTTTAATTTAAATTAAATCATGAGTTTCACAGCATTGCAGATAAACCCGCTGATAAATCTAATTCTCTGCAGTTTGCTTTATGTAATTCATCCCAGAGGTTTTTTCCTGCCTCCGGATTGAAAACAGTGTGTATTGTATTATCTTATTTCTTAATTTTTACCATTATTTACTAATTCAGTCTGTTTATACAATTTGTTAAGTAGGTTTAGATTGGAGGCAACTGTTCACTTCTACAAGTCACCATTTTAAACCCATGGTTCCAAGCCTATATGTTTATCCATTTTTCCTTAACCATTGTTTCATACTATAATTAAATTGTATTTAAAATTCCTTCCTTCACAGATGGGCTTATCTGGCGGGGTGCTAGGGGCATTAACGGCTTTTGGGATTTCAATTTAAGTTTCCTTGTGTTTATATTTCAATTGGAAATTCTTCCTTCACAATGGCTTTCTGGGAGGGGCTAGGGGAATTCACCCAGCTTTGGGATTTCAATTCAATAATACTGTTTGCTATCCTTAAAATACAATTCCTTCCAGGGGGGGAGGGGTCTGTCTGGGAGTACTAGAGTGATTTACTCAGTTGGGATTGTAATAAATAAGGAATGTCTTTTGGCCTTAAGTTTATTTGATTTCATATACTCAAGTATTGTACTTTAAGTTGAAGCCTTTAATTGACAACAAAAATTGTGAACAGTGGCTTTTGTTGGAATAAATCCACACACTATCAAATTTGCACGACTGAAATTGTTGTGAGTTTGAGTTCTTTCTGTCTGAAGGGCAAAATAAAAGCAAGTATTTATATAGCGCTTTACACACCGTCTCAAAGCGCTTTACATTCCGCTGTCACTAGGATACTCACATTTTCACATATTGGAAAATTCGGCAGCCCATTATAACGGCGCGCATATGACTACCCCTAACAGCTCCCCATTTACATCGGGTGAAGTGAGCCAAGCGAGATAAATTGTCTTGCCCAAGGACCACCACTTTTGTCCCCGGCGGGGCTCGAACTCACAATCAAATGGTCATGAGTCCTGCACTTTCCACTGGACCACACGGCTTCACTGCTTCCATTAGTTTAACTGTATTCATAAGAAATGACCTTACTTTGATCACTGCTTCCATTAGGTTTACGGTATTCCAAAAGAATGACCTTACTCTGACAACGGGATTCCATTATGTTACTGTATTCCATAAGAGATGAGCGCTTTCTTTGATAACGTTCCCATTATGTTTTACGGTATTCCTAAGAATGACCTTACTTTGATCACTGCTTGCATTTGGTTTTGGAAGGTTTACGGCATTCCGTAAGAAATGAAGCGTTACTTTAATCACTGCTTCATTAGGTTTTACTGTATTCTATAAGAATTACCTTACTTTGTCACTGCTCCATTAAGGTTTACGGCATTCCATAAGAATGACCTTACTTTGATCACTGCTTCCATTAGGTTTACGGTATTCCAAAAGAATGACCTTACTTTGTCACTGCTTGAATTAGGTTTACGGTTTTCATAAGAAAAAAAATGACCTTACTTTGGCCACTGCTTCATAGGTTTACGGTCTTTAAAAGAAATGACATTACTTGCCTACTGCTTGCATTAGTTTACTGTATTGATAAGAAATGACCTTACTATGATCACTGTTGCCGTTATTATTTTATTTATTTGATTTGCTTATATTTCACTATAAAACATAGGCTGAATTTAGTTTTGCTCCTATACGAAAATTAGACATTTACACATTTTTCCAAAGAAACTCGGCAGCTTTCTCCTTTCAGATGGGATATGTTGATGGAAAGCTGTACATCAGTCCGTTGGTGGCCATCTTGGATAAGAGTGATTATTGTACAACGTGGTTCGATTTTGTTAAAAAAGTATCGGACATGATTTGTCTAATAAGAAGAAATGAGAAAATATATAGTTTGGCATATTCAGTTACGAGTAAAAATGTAATACAGTCATTGAACTTATGTGGGCCATTGCACAGGGGGCAATTTTCAAGAGTTCAATCTTCCTACAAAATTGGTGTCAAATTGGTGGTAGAGCATGAGCAATTGGGAAATGTGACAGTAACGTTAACGATTTCGGAGCTTCGTTTGGTTATTTTAAGGAAAGAGATGAGTAGTCCCTATTCAATAAAAACAATACAAATAGGTTAAGAGGTCACTTTACCCCAGGATTGTACCACTTAACGAAACATCATAGATAGTGCCACAACTAGACTTTTCTGATTGTTCATGCTCATACCAAAAACTTAACACCGATTTGTTAAGGTCCATGCATTTTGGCAGTTTGGACCCTTAACAATGACCAATGCAATGTCAATAACATTTATCACATTTATAATAATAATAATAAAGACATTTATATAAGCGCATTATGCAAAGGCCTCAAAGCGCTTTACATTCAAACCTAACAAACATTAAACCAAATGTTAAAAACCTCTTAAATACTACTAAATAGCAAAAACATTGGATAAATAACATTTTTAAAAAAAAAAAAAAAAAAAAAAAAAAAAAAAAAAAACAGAATTACAATTTTATAGAAACACATGTTATATAACTCATTTAGATAAAAACACCTAAATTATGAAAAAACAGAAAAGTTTTCAGTTAATGACTTGAGATAGAGACGGACGGGGGGCTTGATGTGGCTCCGGTAATTGTTCATACGTTGTGAGTGCAAGTGACAAACGGCGCGTCCACCATAGAATTGAGTGGGGTTTAGGGTAACAGAAACCGAAGAGAGTCCAGTGAAGAGAGCGAAAGATTTCGACCCGGTTTGTAAGGGGCTCTGGCGGGGGTTGATGACCTATATTTTGGAGCAAGATGTGAAGAGCCTTATATGTAAGCAGAAGCATTTGTAAACTGCGCGTTGATGGACTGAAAGCCAATGTAAAGAATTGAGAACAGGAGTTATGTGATGTGGCGAGAGGGAGGAGGAACCACGGCCGAGCACAGCGGAATTTTGAATACGTGAAACCGCGCAAGATCAGATTTAGGTAACCGAAGAGGATGGAATTGCACGAATCCAACCGCGAAGTGACAAAAGCATGGACAAGAGTTGCTGTAGTGTCTTCATCAAGAATGGCCTAATTTTACCCATGGATCGCAATGGCAACAGCTGCGCTTGCAGCATTTTTAATGTGATTATCCATTAAAAATTGGAATCAAATGTGACACCAAGATTACGGGCTGTGTTGAAGGGCTTGCTGAGACTGGCAATAGTAGCGGAGGGCTGGGGAAAACGGCTGGGAATGAAGCGAGATGTGAAATGGACAGTTCCGTCTTCGCGTCGTTAAGGACAAGCTTATTTGTTACAAGTCCACTTTTTAAAATCTGCTATACAATTCTCCAGACAACGAATAGCGCAGGCCCCTATATTCAGATTTGAAAATTTAAAAACCAGTTGAGTGTCATCAGCATAAATAACAGTGTGACACCATGTGAAAGTGATAATGGTCTGAAGGGGTGCAGATACACAAATGTATTTATGGTCCAGGCGACAGAACCATGAGGACTCCCAATCCAAGTCCACATATCTTATATTTCACCAGATCTCTATAAAAAAATATGACAAAGTATATGATGAGACGAGTCATTGAGAAACTTAACTTTCAATAAATCGAACCATTCTGTATGACGGATCTCGTTACGAGCCAAGCGGCCGCGAAAAGGACCCCTTGGGACCATATGTGATTTGTAAACATCGGATCTTGATCAGTCGTAGAGATTCTTAAAATCATGTTCGAATTTATTGTTTAATGGGGGCCATACGCACCCAGAACCTAACTTGGTTTGTGCGGATAAACAGCGCTATAGTATTAATTCTTAGTGCCGAGGCAAAATTGCAAGCGCAATAATGTATTCTAAAAAATACATAGCGAAGGGGTAATTTATTTTGAAAATTATTCATTTTTTCGCAAAACAGATGTGGTTGTAAGTACCTTCCTTGATAAAGATGTTCTACAAAATACTATCGCTTGTTTTGTTTAAAAATTGGGGGCAATCATGTCAGCTACATTTTTTTCGAAGAGGTTTGCAAATTATACTGTCATGCTTTGTTTAATTCCTGATATAGTTTCGTTTATAAAATGTGTACCTGCGTAAATACATGTTATGCGCCGATAGTGCTAATTATGGCAGATAGCATGCGTGATAGACAGGAACTCTTCGAATTGTATATGACAAATGAAATCAACCCGAATCAATAACAGTGATATGTGCCACCTAAGGTAAGGTTATAGATGCTCGATTTGTAGATTCTATCAATTATCAAAAAATTGATATAGGTTACAAAATACCTCGTTTAAAAAACGGCAAATTATCTGCTTGTGGGTGACTAAATAAATGTTTCACAAATGTTTAAAAGGCTTCAATTTATTCCGTGAAACTACATACATCAGCTGCCATAAAATGCCTCAGGCACACACATACATTTGGGCGGTACTCATTTGACTCTATTCGCTAAGAGCTCCCAAATTTTACACGGGCTGGTTAGTTTACTACAATGTAATACGAAATTCAAACATTTGTGGTGGAACATTGATCTACTCTTCCCAAGGCAATATCCTAATATGATTCGCTTATTGATATCAGAGCAAATTTCACAAAGACTTCTGTTATAGGGACCCCGTTGCTGTTCCGGCACTGGAACTAAACGCAGCTACACCCTAAAAATATTCAACCAGGGGTCATGTTTGACCGTTTTGAGTCAACTATGCACCGACTAAAGGGGTAAAAAAAGTGGTAAAAACGTGTGAATACCCTTTTTGGGTCTAATTTACCCATTTTAGTCGGTGTGCATAGTTGACTTGGCATTTTTAGTGATATATGTTGGGGGATTTCCCATATACTAAATTAAATCTAAAGCCCATAAAAGAGAAGAGAGGCAAAAATTAAGGATAAGTCAAAAGGGATTGAGAACACAATGCTGAGGTATAAAGTTCGCCAAGCTGTTCTTGATTTCCGAGTCGTGCGAATTTCCTCCTATATACGTACGTTGGACTTCATTTGTAGAACACCTAGTGTGGTAGAAATAGTAATGAAACACTTAAGAGGTTTATAAGACAAAAGCAATTTTTAGGAAGTATTCCTTCAATTTTTTCTTTAAAGGGGCACTCTTTGGATTTTATAATTCAGTTTAGGTGTTATCAAAGCGGATTGAAATTTCGGCGTGACACTTTACAAATGGTTAGGGTGGTAAGGTCGTTAAACGCAAGAGGAAAACTTATATAATGTAATCGGGTCATGCACCTTTAAAATTGACGAATGATCCCAAGCATGACGACTAATCTGGGAAAAGAAACATCGTGGAATCATTGTCTATTTTTAATCAGAATTGCCACTGTCAAAATACAAAAATGTGCTTTCTGTGGGTTAGCACATTATAGCGCCCCTTCATACATGTATGATAACCGGTTAAGGACATTGAGTCCCCGAGAGGAGTTGTCTAGCTACCGTGACAAACTACACGGAATAACCGTGACCTTGTAGACGATGCTATTGGATATTGGAGATGAACACAATGGAGGAACACGATAGTTAGGACATACATCACTAGGACTCGCCAGTTCGGACACCGGTGCGGAAGTAGATATGAGTCCGTGGAGCTTCCTGGCTTCAATAAGTGGATTTTGGGTTTCTACCGGAAATCAGTTTTTACCAAATTCCTATGGTAGTGTAGGAGTAGATAAAATAAATAGCGCATATACATTATATGGTGTTTTGGTCATACGGTCATTTCTGTCATAACTGTGCAAAAAACCGTTTGATGTACCATAAATTTTACCAGTAACGAGTACTCTGATTGCCTTGTAATTTTTGCGCCACAAAATGTGCGAGTAGTTTAAAGGAGGCGTACTAAACCACGAGCGTGCATGGAGGGATGCATATACTATATTGTTCTGTCTCGAGTTGGGGTGACGTCATGACGCGACTTTGCATATGGCCTTTGTTCGCGTGCGTAAATGCTTCAATCCAAGGTCGACGTGTGCGTTTTCTCGGTTGCAAACCTAACACGCGCAGTGACGTCACCCCCAAACTTGAGATCGAACAGAGTCTAGTACATCGTTGGTGCATTGTGGGATAGGAATTTTGGTAAAATGATTTCGGGAGGAAAAACCAGGATCCAAGTATTCAGTTGACTCTTAAACGCAACATAGTTTCGGGTAATCAAGGTGTTTCTAAAGACACATTGAACACACATCTTTAAAATGTTGGTTTTCAAAAAATAGTTACAAACACAGTGTATAAGAAAATCGTTACAAAATAAAAAAAACACTTTTAGACAAGTGATTTCCCTTACACGTCATTTTAAGTAACGAAGAGAACACCTAATGAGCTAACGTTTCGAAATTTATGGACAAAGAAATGGAGCACACAACTAAGTTTGACACTTGCATGATGTCCTACCGTCCCTATCGCGAAAAATTGGTTAGATCGTATACGACAGAAATATATTTCTTATATTAAGCATGCAGTTATTCAATCCAGGTGTGATTTAATACATTAGTAAGCATTGGAAACGATATCGAAATATCCGTTTCAAAACACATTGGGAGGGCACTGTTCTGAAATGTCTCGGGTCTCTTGAGTATTTGGTAACCGATTCAGATCCTAAAGGCACACTTATGTAAAATGTTCGAGTTACGGGATTGTGTATGTTTAATGTAGAAGCGCACAACGCTCAATTGTGGCACCGTTGTATGATTAATTTCATTACGCCTACTAATCGCCAACTTAGAATGTACGTTTCAGGGGTCATTGCGATCCTGTTCTGTTACCCATTATATTTCATACTGGATTTTGGTGTTTTAACCAGTTTATAAGTAGGCTACACCTAACAAATTAATAAATGGTTAGGTAATACGCGATAATATTTGGAGGTAAACTTAAAGAACAACTATACTCTCTAAAGGCAAAAGAGTGAATTTCACTCTTTTAGAGTGACTACAGGGCCATCTGAAAAGAGTGAAATTCACAATTTTAAAGAATACTTTTGGCTCAAGTTATATTTTATAATAAACAAATGATAAAAATTAGTATCATTTTGTCACTTCTCAAGATAAAAATTTGACCCAAAAAGTGTTATTTGACAGGTGTGAAAATTCACTTTTTCAGAGTGGGCCCGTAGTCACTCTAAAAGAGAGTTGAAATTCACTCTTTTGCATTAGAGAGTACACTCTCAAAACGGTTGGTTAAAATTTTAACCAACATGTATTAACAGGTGAACAGCCAACGGTGGGTAAATTTTTACCCCTTTGTTGGGTAATATCACAGATGTGGGCATATTAACCAAACAGTGGCAAGAAATTGCTAAAAATAATATTGCATTATCCAAACAATTGGGCAAAAAGTTAACCTATTGTGGGTGTTCAATGTGAATACATGCATGCTGGTTAAATGTTAACTTAAACGTTCGAGAGGGTAGAGGAGACGAAGCGATCCGGCATGTGTTTTAAAGTGATGAAAAACAATATTACATAAAAGTCGAATCATAAAGTTTCCTCATCGGATATTTCACTTCGATATAGGATAATGTGTAAGCAAACGTTGAACAGAGACCAGCTAATAATCTACCTTTGGAGAATTTCTTTCAAGGAATAGTTGTTTGGATCTTCTCATGATGGTGTTTTAGTGATACTAAGGGAGCGGTCATTATTTATGCCGGGTGGCGGGGAAGGGAGGATTTCAATTTTTCGGCAAACATTCGCGTTCCCCTCGCTTCCGTTCAAAAATGTCAGACTCCCTCTTGATCATGCTGATTTAAAGTTCATGTTCCCCTCGCTCTGTTGATGAAAAATTTACGTTTCCCCCTCTCTACAAAAAATTTTCGGGTTCCACCCTTCAAAATCCTCCATTCCCCCAACTGGCCGTAAATAATGAACCCTTCCCTAAAAATTCATACGTTACTGTATGGGGAAGTAACTCTGGGGAGAGGCTTTTAAATCTTAACGATTTGTCCCGTTAAAACCCCAACAAACAGCGGGTATTATTCCAGTAGATGAATCGCTTTAAAAGTGGAATATAAAGCGTTACAATTCTTGGAACAAAATCTTGGATGAAATGTTCCAAGGAATTTTATTTAATAAGAAGTTCCAATGATCTTATACACGAATCCGACGAGACTATATCGCCCCTACGCTGGGCGTTGCGCACTCACCATCCGCCATGAATGGGGGGCATCTTTTGCATTTCTCGTTATACACCGCGTTTACGTGTACGTGTTACCACAACGAAGCGATCATTTTGATCAGTTCTGACGGCAAAAACCAACACGTATTTCACTGTTATCCATTTGTATCTCATAATGGGCGGCTCAGGAACAAAATTTAATTTCTTGGCTGCACAATAGCGATCAAAGGTTACAAAAATGGAAACGACCTGCGGTTGCGAATTCACTCGCTAATGACCCAAATGAAACAATCATCGTATCCCTTTCAGTCTAAATACCACTTTGTAACTCGCCGGTCATTTTTCCACGTACACGAATATATCAACATTTTATTGTTACTTTCATTTTTGTCTGGATGTGTTGAATTTTACGAAAAATTATTTTTCTCACGCGGCTGTTATTACCAATTTTTTTTAAACACTTTCTAACCTTAAGCGTTCATTTCTCAGTCACGCAACGTGGGGAGATAACCTTCAATTTTTTACAACAACTTAAGACACTTGCCCTGGAATTCCAGTTTAGGCCAGTCCCTGACCTCATTCCTTCCATAAATCCATGGAAATAAACGGTGAAATTGTTAACACTTGCAAAAAAGGTAGGTTTGTGAATTCTTATTATCATGATTGTGGGCTTATTATTTCGTTCGTTAAGCAATATGCGCAGTGTGGTACTGTGTCATGTGTGTTTGGTGGCCGTGATGCCCCCCAGTAATGGGGGGGGCGGCGACGTAGAGGGTGTCCTTCCGAGGCTTCCCCGTACGGATTCGTGTATAGCAGCAAGCTTCGAACCATTTGGTTTGCATGTGTTTTGAATGAATACCGCTCAACCAATAGGCCCACACCAATTTCGAGTGTTTGTAAAATATTGTGAGGATTTGTCACTAGTCAATCTAAAATTAGTTTGTGGACGTCCATCCTTGTATTGGCATTGTCATTTCGGAGCATGCGCAGGGCATTTGTCTGTATATGCATAACCCCCGGGGTGTGGGTAATCACATGAAATGACGTGGGGAGTAAAAATCTGCGCTTCGAAACCCAGGGGCATTCGGTTGCCAAGGACTAAAAAATCGGGGTGTTTGGGTGAAAGAAAGCCAAAATGCCCCGAAAGAAGGGGTTTTCGGGTGACAAAATTGCAACATTTTCCAAAAAATGGGGTCTTTTTTTGAACATTTTGAAAAAGGGGTCTTGATTGAAGATTTTAAAGAGGTCCCCAAAAAGGGGTCTGTGGGTGACAGCTGTATTAATTTTAAAAAAAATATGGGGTCTTTGGGGATATTTTCAAAATATATGATGTCTTTGGTGAAAACGATGCTGAAAATGGGGGTCTTAAACAACCTTAACATCCATCGCGCGTCATTCAAAAAGGGAGTGCACCAACGGGATATAAAAACCCTTGTTTCTCATACTTTTGGTTTGCTCGAACCTCGACTTGTTAGCATTACTCCCATGGTACGGCTAGGTATTATATAAATATATTCTATGAGTGGCATATGTTGCTCGTATAAGTTGTAGTTCTACATTCTTTACATTGGTGTTACGGGGCCTTGGCAGCCCGATAAAACGCCATTTGAAATCCAACCAACCAATCAACTGATGCTTGGTGATTGCATTGAGGGATGACGTTCCCACAAGACGTCTGTGTAGATCGTCTATTTACAGACGTGGTTGTAATGAAAATGTAGGTTGGTAATGAGTGAGGTTATACGTGACCTTCAAGCTCCCATGAATTCTATGAATGATTGAATGATTGAAAATGATGAAAGGACATGTAAAATGATACGAATATATCTGTAAGACTCGGTGTAATTTGTGTAAAACTAAATGATGTCGAAAAACAGTAAAGAGTTTTTGCGTTACCGTATTTCCCCGCACGGTTGTTAGATCTGGTACAACCTGTGGCTATTAACGGCTGAGAACCTCCGCGACCCTAGACACGTCTCTGCTTGCGTGTGAGTGAAACACACAGTTCACTATAACAAAACGTAGAGGGAAACGATACCAGTTCAGTCTCTATCTTTATTTGACATCTATAGCGGTGTTGCAAGAATTCCTATAGAACTAGGACAAAAGAGAGGAACAAGAGAAAAGCAATCCTCACTTTGCGTGATCAAGTAAATTCTCTTAAGTTCTTCTTGTGCCTAATGTTTGAGTACACACATCCTCCAATTGAAAGCAGTAAAGGATGGCCTCACAATTCGTCGTCAATCAGCGCTGACAGTGGTTCTCGGAAACCCCGATGAGCAATAGATAATGTTATATGCAATCAAAAGACACTTTGCAGAACGTAGAAATAAGGAAAACAGAAAACTGGGGGAATACGACCGGAATAAGGTAAAAATATGTTGGAATTAAAAAAAATCCCATACGAGGGAAACTGTAAATAAAACCACCCATACGGAGGAGAAACAGCCCAATTAGAACACCCCTACCGATAGATAGCAGGAAACTATAAATTCCATTACCGGAGACCAAAACTAAACACTAGCCTACCGATGAGATACACTATACTTAAACCATGCTTACCGAGAGATACAGTAACCAATTACCCCTACAGATAGACACAGTAACTAAAACCACCCTCACCGAGAACACCGTAACCAATTACCCCTACAAAGAGACACAGTAACTACAACCACCACGACGGAGGACACGAGTAACCAAATGACCCCTACAAGAACCAGTAAGTAAAACCACCTTACCGAGAGACACAGGAACAAATTACCCTTACAAGAGAACCGTAAACTAAAACCACCCTACGAGAGACACAGTAACCAAATACCCCCCCCCCCCCCCTTATTTTTTTCCCCCCACCCAACCCCCCCCCCCCCCCCCTTAAAAAAATTACCCCCCCCCCCACACAAAAGAGACACAGTAACTAAAACCACCCCCATACGAGAGAACAGTAAACACCCCAAATACCCCTATACCGAGAGGGAACACTTAACTAAAACCACCCCGACCGAGGAAACACGAACCAAATTACCCCTCAAAGAGACAGTAACTAAAACCACCCCTACCGATAGACACGTACCAATTACCCTTACAAAGAGACACAGTAACTAAAACTATCCCTACCGAGAGACAACGTACTCAAATTAACCCCTACAAAGAGACCACAGTAACTAAAACCACCCCAACCGAGAGACACAGTAACCAAATTCCCCTACCGAGAGCCACATTAACTAAAACAACCCCTACCGAGTAACAAGTACACCAAATTAACCCTACAAGAGACGTAACTAATAGCGCCCTCCTACCGAGAAGACACAGTGACCAAATTACTCCTACCCAGAGACACAGTAACCAATTACCCCTGTCAAAAAGACACAGTAACTAAAACCACCCCTAACTGAGAGAGACCAGCAATACTGACAAGAATAGTTCATTGGAAGAACACCAGCGCTGTAACCTTCAGAGCCAGTTTTATCCGTTTTAAAGAGAAGCCACTCCTGATATATCTCTCTCGTGAGAGGTGGGGGGAACTTTGTTAAAAAACAAAAAAAAGTAGGGAAATTCACCTTTGCATTATTTCTTTGTCTATATTAGTGTTTTCGAGTGTCTTTGGCTTTTGGACCAGACTTTGGCTGTTAACCTGGTTTTGTGAGCGCCAATCCATTCCACTTCCCTCAGAGCATATTGCTGGAGTTGCCTTGTGCTCCCATCTGTCTGAATGCCTTTTTAGCTTCTGTAGTGGGGGACGATCTCATGGGGGAGTGTTCAAACAGATAAAATTGTGGAAATTTGGTACACAAGTACTTTAGGCTTGGATAATCAAAAAAATTGATGGAAACACTGCCACACCCGCCTTTCATGGCCCCCAGCCGGATTTCAAGGTTCCACCGGGGTAAAAGTTTTAAAATGTTCCGATGGTGTGTTGAAAAGCACACCGTGCTATGTGTTTGCCTGGTCACACGGATTCCAAAAAGGTTAGTTTATACTACCTCAAGATTCAAGATTCAAGATTCAAGATGGCTTATAGTTTTGGAAATTATGGGGTAAAAACTGAAGAAATGGTGAAAAGGGGTCCAATTTTGGTTTGTACAAGGGGTCACATTCAAATATGCTCCATATTTGTAAAACGTGGTTCAAGTGTTGGTTTTCGCTCATAGAATGAAATATATAATAGTTTTACTATCACGTTTTGGTGGGGTATGAACCAAAATGGCGAATAAAGTCACCAGCTAATGTCAGCTATTGGATTCTATGACCTGTGACCTATTTTGTGGATAACGAGAACATTAAGCATAACCTATAAGGCAAGCTATTCCTTATTTTAATCCTTTAAGTAGGGAAACAATTTGCACCACATATTACCTGAATACAGAGGCCGAATTAACTTTTGACCCATGCACACACCAAAAATTGACTTTTTCACCAGAACAGTAGTTTTTTTTTCCCGGCCATGCAAATCAACAACAAGCCAGTACTCAACCTAACTCAACACATTGAGGATGTTTTCGATATGGTATTCTAACCCGGGTAAAAAAAAAGTTGTGTTCGTCGACTATCAGCAGCCTACGACATCTGTAATCACAGATGCCTACTCTATAAGATTCTGGAAATCACCAAGGACATCCTCTTGACTGGAGCTTATCAAAGGAATGCTGGCAAACAGGATGTTCTTTGTTCAGCTAGGAGCGAAGAAGAGCCGATGGCGTAGGCTCAAAATGGACTACCAAAGGTAGTCGTGCTTTCACCTCGCCTGTTAACCTCTATAGCAACGACCAACCTAGGGTGCAGGAACCTGTGCAGACTTCACATCTGTTGAAGAGAGACTCTCTAAAGCATTGGATGAACTCGCTCCTTATTATGAGAATAAACCTGCAAATCCCTCTAAGACACATTTGTGTACTTTCCATCTACGCAACCGTGAAGCCAAAACGTCGCTTAAAGTTACCTGGTCTGGACCACCCTGAGCACTGTGATAACCCTGTCTACCTAGGAGTTTACCGTGGACCGCACTCCTCTTATAAGACCCACACTGAGAAGACGAAGAGTAAAGTATGCCGCCGCAATAATATAATCGTGAACAAAGTTTTTAACTCCTGGCACAAGATGGGGTGCTCGCCCACATACCCTAGGACCCACACACTTGCCCTGTGCTAACTCATGTGCAGAGTATGGCTTGCCTGTAATATGGAAAAGATCACCCATGCCAAGAATCTTATTCAGCGTTTACATGCCCCTCCTGCCGGCTTAGTCACAGATGTCTCCGTCCAAACCTCAACGGAAAACCTTACCATCCGTAGCAAAATTGCTCCAACAAACATCCGTCGTAGCGTTGCGAGCACCGAGCCTGCAGAGCGTAGCTGCCAGTTCTAATGTGAGCACCCTAGGTCTGGACCAGACACCTTCTGCCAACGCCCGTTAAATCCAGAGAGAGTTGCTTAAGCAAAGTCCCAACCTCTTGAAACAGTCCTCTAAGGAGCTAAGAGAGTTGCCTTGTGGAAGAAAGACTTGCCATCACCCAAGGAACATCTATTGGTATCGAATCTTGTGAGCATCTCCACCTGGAGCTGACTCCCATTGGGCTAAACTGCCTCAGCAGATTGAGAACCATAATTGGCCGATCTAAGGTTTTCCCCTTGCAGAATGGGGCTACCTGGAAGTAGATGCGAGACCCACCTGTGGTAAAGAACAACACCACAACAATGAAACATCTCTGTCTGTCCACTGCTGGAGCAACAATTTGCACAAACAAACCTGCGGAACTCAGGGAGCGCAGACGTTTGTACACTCTCTGGCTGGACCATATTTGACAATTACAGTGTTTGGACAAGATAAGAAGAAGATCTTTTGTTTATAGGTCTTTGTTTGATTTAGAGTTATGGTTAGAGTTAGTGGTGTGTTTTATGGTCTTTCTTTGTTTATAAGTCTTGGTTTTATAACACATCCTTGGGCCCGCTATAGTATGGTAGTAGAAGAGTTGGTCAACCAATATATAGGAGCATATACATTAGCAATATTTGTTGGTTTAGACTGTCGTTTGGATGAGACATTTCAATGCCAAACGACAGTAAAAAATTTAAGTATAGTTTGAATTGTATGCCAGAAGAACAATCGCAGACGACTAGATGGTAAGTTAAAAGTTTAATTGGAGTGTAGTATGTGTGGTGTTGTACTTTAAGCAATTTAAACACCTAGATGGTAGTAAAGGTTTATTTTAATGTGTATGTATGTGTGGGTGTTTAATTTAAGCAATTTAAACCACTTCCTGATACAAATATTACAATTGGCCATTCAATTCCTTACAATGCACAATGGTATAAGATCTTGCACCGAGTGAGCTACGTACTTATTCATTTCAGAAATATTAATTGTGGGGTTATCCCAATCCGAGAGGACCCAATTAACTAAACAGTGGTGAAAGACAACAGTCTCTGCAGTGATCATCTCAGCACATGCTCGATGATAATCTTTACAGATGCCATGTGAGTAAATAGTGCGTTCCAACTGCCTTACGGTGCCTAGCTAGTGGGAATACTTATGCACAAAGTTTGCCATTTTTAATGCGATATTCTCAGAACCTTTGTTTGTATTTGGCTCAACATCGTCACTATGTAATAAACACCCGACAAAAAGATATAATTAATTGTCTTTTCGGTGTAAAGCGCCTAGGGGCTTCTGCATTAGGCGCCTTGATTAACAACATCATTATTACTATTAGTCGTTAAATCCCTTCAGTAAGTCACGTTATTAGCCGGAGGAGGTAAAATACTTATAAAAGGACGATGTTATCACGTTGCAGTGTATTGTATAGGCCCCGGTTTTTTCGCTTTAGGTTTGGTTTACTTTTTTTGAAAGTTTAAGGGGTTTTGACGTGTAATTATTAAGCTCAAGCTCCACTCTGTTAAGGGCCCATCATCGAACCACATGAAAGAATTTGCCGTTTTGAAGTGCGAACGGTATCAGCACAGGAACCGCGGGGTAACTGTGCGTTTGGTTTGCGTTTATTGAAATCGCACATCTATAAGCTTGTGTTCCTGCTTTGCTGCACACCGAACGCTTAATTGAGATTTTGTTCCAAAAATAGCGCAAATGGAACAGGAACATATGGTCGAGGAACATATAGTCCTGGAGCATAAGTATATGGAGAAAATTCTAAGTCACATTGTAATACCACATGCTCCAGGTCCATATGGGAAATATGGTCCTGGAGCAGTATTTGGATTAGAAACTTCTGCACTGCCTCCAGGAGATATTGCCATATGCTTCTGGGGACCCATTTGTGTATGAAATATTTACAGGAGCATATTCAGCATATTCAAGTATTGTCCGGACATTTTTTTTATTTAGCTCAGGACCATATGGCAAATTTGGTCCTGGACCATATTTGAATTAGATTAATTAGATAATTTCGTGCCAAAATCTCATAGAAGCGCACCGAACGTGGGGCGGATTTCCTGGCCCATCGAGGCGCCCAAATTGATTAAAGTGACAAATTTGAGTGGTTTTGACATGTAATGGAAAAAGATAAGTCGGCGACCCCATTTTTTATTTAAAAATTTTGGAAGAACCACATCGGGACCTTAACATATTGAAAGCGAATCCTTGTAAGCATTCATGCTCATTTTTTTTTCACTTTTGCAATTGGATTGTTTAGATCTAAAAACAACCGGGAAATCCTTTTTTATCTTTGGCAACAGCTCATAAACAAAGTCGGTGACCCCTCCTTTATTTCAGTCTTAACACCGTTGAAATATCATATATTCGAAACTCTAGAAAATTCTATCCAGTAATTCGCTACCCAGGTCAAACCCCTTAAAAAAAAAATCAAGTACTGTTATTTTTAATGTTTTTTTTTATGTAAGAACTTGCCAAATGTGAGGCACGTAAGCTAAAGACACCATTTTACAATGTATGAAGTGTAATTGGTATTATTCACAGTAGTAGGTTGTAATGAAATGCATAAACCAGCAGGATTAATTAGATAATTTCTTGTGCCAAAATCTCATAGAAGCTCACTCGACGTGGGGCGGATTTTCTTGCGGCCCATCGAGGCGCCCAAATTGATACAGTTACCAATTTGAGTGGTTTTGACATGTCATGGAAAAAGTAAGTCGGGACCGCCCCATTTTTTATTTAAAAATTTTGAAGACACCACATCGGACCGTTAACATTATGGAAGCAATACTTGTAAGCAATTCAATGCACTCATTTTTTTCTTTTGCAATGGACTTGTTTAATCTAAAAACAACCAAATACATTTTTTATCTTTGGCAACAGCTCATAAACAAAGTCGGTCGCACCCCTCTTATTTCAGATTCTTAATCACCGTTGGAAAATATCATATAGCGAACTCTAGAAAATTCTATCCAGTAATTCGCACAGGTCAAACCCCTTAAATCAAGTACGTTATGTAATGTTTTTTTATGTAAGACTTGCCAAAATGTGAGGCACGTAAGCTAAAGACACCAGTTATACAATTATGAATGTATTGGTAGTAATTAACAGTCGTAGGTTGTAATGAACAAATTCAATAAACAGCAGGATTAATTTAGATTATTTCGTGCAAAATCTATAGAAGCGCACCGAACGGGGGCGGATTTTCTTGCGGCCCATCGAGGCGCCCAAATTGATAAAAGTGACAAATTTGAGGGTTTTGACATGTAATGGAAAAAGTAAGTCGGCGGACACCATTTTTTATTTAAAAATTTGAAGAACCACATCGGGACCTTAACATTATGGAAAGCGAAGACTGTAAGCAATTAATGCAGCATTTTTTCACTTTTGCAATGAGACTTGTGTTAATCTAAAAACAACCAAAACCTTTTTTAGCTTTGGCAACAGCTCATAAACAAAGTCGGTCCACCCTCTCTTTATTTCAGATTCTAATCACCGTTGATCCATATCAATATTGATATCTCAAAAAATTCATCCAGTAATTCGCTAACAGGTCAAACCCCTTAAATCACGTACGTTATTGTAAGTTGTTTTTATGCGAAGACTTGCCAAAATGTGAGGCACGTAAGCTAAAGACACCATTTTACAATGTATTGAATTGTCATTGGGTATATTAACAGTAGTAGGTTGTAATGAAAATTCAATAAACAGCAATGTGATTGGATTATGTTACGAAATATTTAATATTATCGTGATAACGTTTAAAGGAAAGTATAAGCAATGGAACTTTGCTATTGAAATAGAAATAAACAGTTAAAAGTGAAATCAATAGTAACATTATGAATGTTTTGTGATGCTTGCAAGTCGTCTGTGACTTCTCTCAGAAGATTCTTTAAGGCAGATTCAGATTCAGATAAGTTTATAGCATGTTCATTCCGTCTGTACATTATATAATGATATATATATACTATATATTATATGATATATATATATATATGATATTATTTAAAGTATTTAAGAAATAAATAATTACATCTTTACATGAATAAAATTACAGAGTTTTTAATGGCATGCCACTCAAATGCAGGAGGGCCATAATAAGTCCGGAGGCCTTTGAGCATGACCCCACCAGACATTCGACTACTATTTAAAATTTAACATTGTTGGATAGGACTGGATAGGACGGGACGAGAACAGGACGGGACAGGACAAGACAACACATAGGGAAGACAAGACGAGAACAGGTCGAGGTTTAACACGATCAAGGCACACGGGAGCATGAAATCCATGTGAGCCAGTCAGGGATAGATGATGAGATGGACAAGGAAAGAGGGTATTGCAGTTAGAGGAATAAATAACATGAATTTATGACAGCATGATACATCAAAACCTTTACTTAATTAAGACCTATTTGAAATATTATTAATCAGCTCTTTTTAGGTTTAGTTTAAAGGCATTAATTGTTTCGAGTTTATGATGCTATGGGTATGAGTCCTGTTTGTTGTTATATGAGCTCAGCGTGTGATGAGAACGAGCGGAGTCACACTTCAGGAAACGTGGGTATAACGGTCATTGTGTTTACATCTCCACTTCCAAGTCGGATATTATATCGATAAGGAAGCGAATGAACCTTCCTTTGATGCTCTGCAAGTCCTGGTTTGATGCTACTTGAGCAAGAGGGGCGTTCTATAAGCTGCAGAGAATGGGAAAAATGATCTTGGAAGTGGACCTTGGGATTTTCACAGCCTAAGGCAACAGCTGAGCTTGACATAATTTGCTACTGTTGCGATAGCATAGGCTCATTATTCATAGCATAGTCATTATGAGTAGCATAGCGGGTTGCTGTGTGCTCACTGCATTATAGGGCCGTGGTATGTCCCTTAGTGTCGAAGCAAATGGTAATATTCCCAAACCGCGGAAGCTCCAAACGGAGTGTGATGATTGAACGTCGTGAAATCTGTGAGTACGGGGAATCGGCAGACAGCCACAGTCAATTCCATTGATTGTTGTACCGGTGCGTGTCCAAAACAAAACATGCGGTGGAAAAGAGTGACAATTCCATTGCTTTCTACTTTAAAAGGATTGGTAGTACCATCTGAAAATTCCAATTTTTATTGTGTTGGAACAACAAGTTAAACTCACCTATAAGGAAAGTTAAAGTTAAAACATTAGGTAGCATGGGGGTGGGGGGGGGCTATGTAGAAGCACAGAATTGTTTTGAGAGTTAATGTAGGCGTTCAGCTGGCTTGAATACCTGAATTGAGCACAATTAATTGATTTTGTTCTCCTACTACAGTTTCAGTCGATACCATAGAATTTTAATTTCCATCACTGTACACCTCCCCCGCATACATGCCCATACCTGTCGGGAATAGTACAAGAGGGACACAATGGGTTGGAATGTACTATTTTGAGTGGCCTACAGATGATACAAAAAAAAGTTACTCATTTTTATTGTATATATCTGTAATTCTAAGAACGTCTATGTTTAAAAGGAGATTTTAAAAAAAAAATTGCCCATGTAAAAACCGCATACTTCTTAATTGAATAAAACAGACCAATTTTCATGGGACAGTACACATCTGGGTAACTAGCATGAGTTTCTTACACCAAATCATTAATGTGATTGAAACTTTTATTGTCAAAATGAAGTTTTTTACTTTAAAGTGCTTGTCCGATCGTCTTTGGCCCCCTGAATTTCCCGGAAAGCAGAAACAAAAAAAAAAACCCCCCCCCCCCCCCCAAAAAAACTATCAATTTGAAATAGATGAAAGGCGTATGTTTTTCTCATTGTCGTTCCTGAAATTTCAGTTTCAATTCCATTGCTTTCTCAAGGTATAGATAAAAAAACTACCGTGTTAATGGTTCACCACAATATTAGCACAGCCGAAAGGTCCTTCGCTTTCCTAGCGCTAGCTATCAGAACTGTACTTTAACATAATTATACGATTTATATTTGTTTGAAATTTAAACAAAACAGTTTCTATGCTACGCTAGGAAAGCGAAGGGGACACCTTTCGAACATACACCTACACTGTTAAAAAAACTACTGTAAAGTTTTCAGTTAAAATCCTGGCAGATTTTGCAAAATAATTACCGCTAAAATTGACGTTAACTGTAAAAAATTATTTTAATCAATATATATTTGGTGAATTATTATAGAGACAAAAAAGCCACTGACGAACACCCTAACTTTGTAGGCCTATCACAAATTTTTACGGGCATTTACTGTTAACATGTACAGTTGGTTGTATATTACATCAAACTGTAAAATCTACAGTAAATTGAAAGAAAACCTGTAAAACCTGTCATTTTATGTGGGATTTTTTTGGCAGAATTGCTGCCAGTATTTCTTGGAAAATTTACAGTATTTTTCTTCCTGTCAATTTTAGTACTAATCGGATAATTGAAAATTCATAATGTGTATAATAATGTGATGCTCATTATAATGCGAATAAAAGGACTCACACTTTTAAATTGAGTCATTATAGGCCTGGAAACGAACATAAAATTTACAGTATTTTACTGTATTTCCAAATTACAGTCAAATACTGTAAGTTTTTTACAGTATTTTACTGTAAATTACGCTGTAATTGTTTACAGTGTATGGATGGTATCTATCGCTTCTCTACAAACCCTGCTTGATAGCTCAGTCGGTAAGAGCGTCGTGCATATGGTGCGGGGGTCGCCGGTTCAAGTCCGGCCAGGCGCGCATGTTTTTTTTTCAACACTATCGTGCGTGGCCATCTCCAGGGAAAGATTAATAAATACATCCTTGTCTACCTGGAGAACTTAGTAGTTTAAATTTCAAACAGCAAGTTTGTTTCCCATGGTACTTGATGATCAGTGTGTACAGGTGTCAGGCTATCATAGCAAGTAGAGAACAAAAATAGGAACAAGCACCTTTAAAACTTATATTCAAATCCATCAATCAAAAGCAAAGTTTTAAATGGCGACAATTTAAATGATATTGAATTTTGAATCTCACGAGTCTAGCACTGTCTCCTCTTGCTAGACTTCTCTTAGAAGAAACACTTCATTGTATGTTTTGCAGTTCTTGAACAAAAATAACCGTTTGCGATGCTAAATTTATGATTATTGGTTCTTGCTATGATAAATATAGCAAAACCAAAATTTGGCTGGCGTAATAAATATATTGAGTGGTGAGTGGCCGTGTGACATAGAGCTAAAAATCTCTAAGATGCAAAAGTGTCTGCATTAAGTTTCATTTTGGATATACGTGAAATGGGTTAATAATAGTTCTTAGCCTTGTGAAATTTGTCGCCATGTTCTAAAATGTTTAAATGTGTAAATTCCAAAATGGAAAAAATATTCAAATTGCCCGAGTGCTAAAAAAGGAAATGAAGATAGCAGAATAACGAGTATTGTGGTTATGATGCGCAATTGCGAAACAAACATGCAAATTGAATGTTATTCAAATTTGTCAATTCAGTGACAGGAAATGAGCGCTAATTAATTAATAATCATACAGAATGTTCTCGTTATAATTATCAGGTGTCCCTAAAAAATCGAAAGTACTGATTTTTGCCCTGATGTAAAGCTTTCCATAAAACATATCCCCATCTGAAAAAATTAAGCTGAGAAATGTTTCTTTTGTACAAAAATTGTGAAATTTCTAATTTCGTATAGGAGCAAATACGAAATTCAGCCTATGTTTTCTATTGAAATATAAGCAAATCAAAATCACCTATTTTCTCTCTTTTTAGACGTTTCTGTAGCCAAATACAAGGTAAGAAATCTATTGAGTGTCTAATCTTATGAAATTACTATTATGACACAATATTTGGGTGCCTCAAAATCTATCGTTGCACCGTCTTCTGAAAGAAATTTAAAGGGGGATGGCCCGATTTAAGTAGATGAGGTTTTCATCTTGATAGAATGTACTTCACCCAAAACTCCATCTGTAAATTTTCACGCCGATATTTCAGTCCGTTTTAATGTGAGACCTAAAACGTGATTTTGTAATCCCCATAGAGTGCTGTGTAAAATTAATATTGGTCGACCAAAATGGGGCATATTTTCGCTCATAACTTCCACACTAAACATCCTTTAGCCCTAAGATTTCACAGGGTAAATGAGAAAAATAGTAGCTTTCTTCTGATATCAAAATTTGGACCACTTCCGGTAAAATTTGGGGTCCCTGGGGACGAGGCTATTAGCGATCGGGCCATGGACCTTTAATAAAAATTGACGAAATTTCAGATTCTTTCGGGATATATATTATTTGCAACTATGTCTTAATATAAATTTTGCAGCTAACAAATGTGCTGTCAATGTCGGGTGCTGATAATAAACGTGCAACGTACAATTGGGTATCAGGTCGACGCGACCGGTGTGAATGTAATTATAGTCCACCGGGAGCCACAGTCCTTTCGCCATAGACGACGGCGGAATAAAGCGTGAAACTAATGTTGCGTGTATGGCAGGCTCAATGTCCAACAATTCGAAAAACCTTTTTTCGCCGAGAATCCAGGTTTTTCGATCGAAAAACTTGGATTCTCGTTTGAAAAACCTGGATTCTCGCTGAGAAACCAGGTTTTTCGATTGAAAAACCTGGATTCTCGCCGATATTCCAAGTTTTTTTTCGAAGTTTTTTTCTCAAAAAACCAGGTTTTTCGATCGTACAAACCTTGATTCTCGCTGAGAACCATGTTTTTTCGATTGAAAAACTGTGGATTCTCCGATTGAAAAACTTGATTCCCTCGATTGAAAAACCTGGATTCTCGCCGATATATATAACCAAGTTTTAATCGAAAACCATGTTTTTTCGATTGAAAAAACCTGATTTCTCTTCCGCCGAAAAACCAGGTTTTCAATCGAGATCCAGGTTTTTCGATCGAAAATTTTAATCCTGGATTCTTCGGCGAAAAACCAGGTTTTTTTCGGATTGTTGGACATTGAGCCTGCCATACGAGTGCCATATTCTTTACCGTTGTAGCCGTACTATGAGTACGACGGACTGTAATTACTTCTACACCGAGTTTTCACATTTTGAACCAAACTCAATCTTTGGCGCTTTGGTGATACATACCTGTTTGGTGTACGGCCTGTCGAGTCGGGACAAAATTATTTGAAGATTGGTGTTAAGCATAAAAATAAGATTAAGGAAATCGGTAATATGCTAAATCGGAAATTCATAAATTGAACATTAAATGAAGTTTAATGCAATTGAAAGGCTTGTGATATTCAACGAAACGAAACTAAATTACTATTGACTTTATTTTTTACACGCACTTTTTTTACATGCATTGATGCATGATGGAATAAACTGCATGTAAAGCAATGGGTATCGTTTCGTTTCGTCGAATATCATAAGCCAACTGAAAGACAATGAACTATATCCGTGACATTGCCTACCTAGTTCAAAGGAATTATTCACTAATTTGTAGTTGTGACAGAATAGAATTGAGAGGGTTATTACATTATAGATACGCAATTGTCATACCTTTCAAGACTTTTGACGTGCAATAGTCAATTAATACAACAAGAATTTTGAGAATATAATTCAAGTGAAAGAGTTCTTAATAATTAGGATAATTGACGTGACGGAAGTATATGAGATTGGATTTTAGAGGTTTGGAAATGCGAAGAGATGAGATTGAATGTTTGTGAATTTACGAGTTGTATATTAATTAAACCCTAGACAGCAGCCAATATTATAGTTTATGTTGAATTCATTGACGGAAAATACGACCAGAGGAAAAAATGCAATTTGAATATACATTTGTTTTCTGCTGTCTTACTCATATGGTTTCGCATCTCATCATTCACCATTATCCGAGTTCGACCTCACCTTTCTTAATTAACTTGGGCGTTAACCAGCCTTTGGTCGACATATTTTGATAGAGAAAGCAAGAGATGGATGAGGTGGAGGAAAATGAGAGAAGCGTGCAGATGATATGAATGTTATCACTGACCGTTATCATAGTCTGGAGATGAAACGAAGAGCTGGATGAACTTGCAAATAGAGGTAGGTGTGTTAATCTGATCCTCTATAAAGTTCTGGAGAAAGCTGATAATGCCCGGAGAAATGCAATTGACACTTCATTTGCCTGAGTGAGGGGTTGTGGACAAAATTGCGACCTGGGTCACTATTGACCTAAGAATTCCTCAGAATTGATACGGAATAAAATAGCATCATATTCTGCAGTTTATTCCGTAAAAGACCTGATGACATTCATTCAGGGTAACTATTGACCTAGGGTCGCTAATTGTCACAGCCCTGATTTGAGGCCCTGATTTTTTAGCGGCTTTTGCGTTTTTCAATTGTATTTTTCTAATCGTGTTTTTCTTTTTTTGTGATCTTTTTGGGGGATGGTGTTTGCAACTGTGATTCAAGATTCAACGTAATTCATCAATAGATTTAAGTATTTTGTACTTTAGTTAATTTTTTTCCAATCATTCCAATTTTGCAGCAATTCGTAAACCAAATAAGCAATATACACATATACATATATACATATATACACATATGTATGCTTAGAATTCCCATTCTTAATCTCATGTGACTGGTGTTTATGAGTCAAATATGTTTTTCATAATGGTAAATAACGTCTCTGAAGTTATCTACTTTTAATTGGGGCTTGAAGGATCAATTTAAGCGCAAGTCCCCCTACTTGTTCCTTTTTGTTATTGAGATTGCTGTCCTTGCAATTGGACAAAATAATGATATCTATGGCATTTTTGTTAAAAACACAGAGCTTAGAATCGCCATGTTAGCAGATGATACCACATGTTTCATTGATGGCTCTGATGACTCATTTAAACATTTATTTGCCACGTTGGATAGATTAGAAATCTTTCCTTAATTGGTAAAATTTGTGTAATTAAGTCTCTGTTGTTATCTCAACTCCTTTACCAATTTTCTGTGCTTTGTCAAGACCCCCAAATCATTTTTGACTCTTTAAATAGATTATTTTTCAAATTTATTTGGAATGGGGGAAATGATAGAGTTAAGCGGAAAATCCTTTGCACTGATTAGTCTCAATGTGGTTTGCGTATGGTTGATCCATATGCTTTGCTTTAACTCAGAGAATGACTTGGGTGAACTTTCTTTTTAGATGAAAATTATAGCAGTGTTTGGAAAACCATTGAAATTGCTGCTCTTGCAGATTTTAACCTAAATCTTTATGGAAAACTAATGCTCCTTGTCCAAACTGAGTAATAATCAGATTGCTCATTCCATTCGAACTTCGGTACATTTATAGAAAGAAGGCTGTCTCCATTTTCTTGAATTTGAAATTGAAAATTATTCCACTCAAGAATTTCTTTGGTTTAATAATTGTATTAGATCTAAGTCCAAAAACTTTTTTTCTATGAGGATTGGTTTGAGAAAGGTATCCAATTAAATTTATTGTTGACAATTTGATTTCAACTGCCAAGTGCTCAAAGATTCCAAATTACACTTACTACATTCTTTTTAGATAAGTGCTCCACTGATAAGGCCATTTCTGTTTGGAATAATATCTTCATTAATCCAATCTTGGCTAATAGTGATTGGGAGGAAATTCATATCAGGAATTTTAAATGTACCATTGAATCTCGTTTACGCTCCTTTTATTTCAAGATTTTTCATAAGACTTTTACATTCAGAGATTTTTTTTACTTAAGATTAAAAGAATTGATTCCTCTGAATGCTCTTTTGTCATAAAACTCCTGAAACAGCTATTCATATTTTTTTGTGAATGTGAGTTATTTACTCCACTCTGCCAGAAGGTTCAGAACATTTTGAGGTTAAAACTTGGTATCAATTGTCATTTAGATAATTTTGATAAAATATTTGGTATTTCTAAGAACTCTATGGTTACATACATCTTTTTTGTACTTGCAACAAAAAAAAAATAAAACCAAACAAAGGTCCCTGAATTAATTGTATTTTAAAACTTAAGCGAAACACGGAATACTTTATTGCTAAAAAGAAAGGAAAATTGGCTGCCCACTTTAAAAAGTGGAATTTGACTTGTAGTTTTATTTCTACCGATACTGTAGGATTCACACCAGTAAATAACAGGGGAAATAGAGGTAAGTCCAGCCCCTGCTGCAAATGATGGTGTTTTTTGCGGACCCTCGCCTAAGTATACCCTAAAACTGAGAGAAATGGCGAAATCTGGGTTGCAAACCCGGGGGGGGGGTTCTTGGATTTTGGTCGGGTACCCATGCTCGTTCCAAAAAAAGAGAGACTAGCTGCAAATGCGGGACTACCGCTAGGGTATCAAATTCACAATAATCAAGTTCTAGTCCCGCTTGGGGTATCAAATCAGTTGTGATTGTGACTGGTTCAATGATAAAAATAGGAAAAAATTAACCTAAACATATCAGCAAAATAACCCAGAGTGTGTAATTTTTCTTGCAGTAGCACAAGTGTCATTTTTCTTGTATATTAGATATTTGTAAAGGTATATCTTTTATTCACGTATTTAGAACAAGTCCCGCAAGGGGTATAATTTCACCGCAAATTGGTCCCGTTAGGGGTATATTTTCACTAAAATTTGCCAAAAACTGGTCCCGTTAGGGGTATATTTTTACTGAAAATTGGTCCCGTTAAGGGTATATTTTTACTGAAAATTGGTCCTGTTAGGGGTCACCTTCAGAACCCCTGGAACGAGCATGGGTACCCAACAAACCCTTGAGAACCCTCCCCGGGGTTGCAAATCATGGTTGCTATCAAATTAAGTATAAATGCTGTAGGAATATCAAAAAAAGGTTGACATTGACACGTTATTTTGATCTGACAAACCAATTTTCTCCGTATCCTTACAGGGAACACCCACTGGCGTACCCGGGGGGGGGGGTTTTTTTTTTTTTTTTTTTTTTGGGGGCTAAAGTCCCCTCAAAGTTCTCAAGAAAAAAGAGGAAGGAAGAAAGAGGAATGGAGAAAGAAAAAAGAGGAAAAGAGAAAGAGAAAGAAGAAAAGAAGAAGAAAAGAAGAGGAACATGGTACAATTATTTGATTTTTTTCATGCAAGTGCAGATCAAAAAGTGTCGGAAGACGTACGCAAGGAAAGGCGTTTTCAGGTCTGAAAACCCTAAAACCTCAGGAGCTTCAGGGGGCTCTGCCCCCTGGACCACCGCCGGGCGGTTGCCCCTGGACTCACCAGTGCACTAAGGCGAGCGATGACCCTTGACCCCACCCGTTAGTCGCCCCGCTCGCTCCGTTCGCCCCGCTCGCTCCGTTCGCTTCGCTCCTCATGGTTCGAACATCTTTAGTCAGGCCGCCCCCCTCATAGAATTTCCTGGGCACGCCTATGCAGTCACCTACTGTAAAAGTGCTCTGAATCTCCAGGTCCACGTGCATGCTAGTACTCCGAAAATTTGGCGATCACTACCCTAATTATGATTTGAACGGGTAAGAGATATGAGATCTTCAATGCAAAAAAAAGAATGTTAGCTTTAAGGTCTGAGATGTTTCATGAGGAGAAAATGACGTTTCAATCTCGCCCATTTTACAGGAATGAATGGGACAATTATTTAACCTTAATGTACCGGTGTGAAACCTGTACTTGTACGTGAAACTTGTTGTGAGTTTGTGTAATATTGCTTGTGCACTTTTTGTAATTTTTTTTTTGCACTTTCAGTATGTATGATTTTGGTGTATTTTTGTCGATTTGTTGTTGATTGTTTTCAACAAAACGACATAATGAACAAAAAAAAAGCTTTACCGTAGTGCAAAAAGTTCACATTTTAAGGACACCGTGTTTATGTTGAAATCTTTCGTTGCATCTTTAAAAGCCCAAACTAGTCATTTCTTAAGGATTAAACAAACAACGCCCTCATTTTTTCGTCGAAATGGGGATTTTTTTGTATTAACTTAGTTGGAAATTGTTTGCCTAGGGTTACCTGCAAGTTGTAATGCTGAGGCATAACTCTTTTTAAAAGACGAAGCTATATTTTATGGGCAAAAATGTCGGTATCCTTAATTTATTACGTTACGGTCACAAAACTGGGTCCATAATGACAGAGTTTTTAAGATCCTTTTTATAATTCTTTAATTAGAAGTTATTGCTGAATATTTTTAGCTTCGAGTGCATTGGCCAAAAATCAATACACCGCGTGCTCAGTTTGACGACGAACAATGGCACAATGTTTATGAATCATACCTATTGATGATGTTTATAATTAATTCCGGATTCCGAGTCTGATTGTTTAAGGCGCCATTGTTTCAATACGTAATCTCGAAATATTAACAGAAATTCTTTAAAAGGTAATGGTAATCAAGCACATTTTCAAATTACAGATTCGTTGAGTTTGAAAGTTAGA
>JAMKCH010009652.1:0-40506 GCA_023653785.1 Ophioderma brevispina | reverse complement strand
GATGGGGTACATCAGCACGACCACATTATAGGGGAAAATGAAAATCGGTTGTACCAATTCAAAATGGCGGTCCAAACGCCATTTTTTATGACGCGCACCAAATTCTCCCGCCAGAAAATGAAAAACCATTTTCCCGAAGGGCTTTTTCCCATAAAATTTGGCTCATAATAGCAGAACATACATTGCTGAAATAAAAAGTTTACTCTAGTACGATTTAAGGGGCAAACAAGTTTTGAATGGCGCCACCAAAATGCTTATTTATGCCAATTAGCATAAAAAACTTAATGGCCGATTTGAATATTTTTTTCACCAAAATATGTACAACGGATATTCAGGCAATTGCATAACATTTTGGGCAAAAATAATTTAGCGTTAAAACATGGCGTGCGAAAAATAAAATGTTGGGTCCACACCTCCACTTATACACTTAAATGTTAAAAAATCAGAGTTTTTTGTTTGCGTTTTATGGAAATTATCTTCTAATTCCCACAACACGGAAAGGAGAGTGGCATGCCTAACGTAATTTACCAAATTTCAACTTTTCAGTAGGAGCCTACTAGTGCGTAAATTCCATTTTGGATTTTCAAAGTTCCAATCAATTTCTCATGCCCGAAAACCTATATGTAGTGTTATGATGCCTCGTAGACGTCAAAGGTCAGAAATACCTTTCAAACACAAATAAATGAGCCTTGTGCACAAGTAATCTGAATTTTATAATATAACACAGATTTAATGATTTTTAATTGGTTTGGTTCAAGAATTTGGTATGTCCAAAACAATATTACATTATATTAAAATTACACACAATTTTATACTTAAGAGTTCTCTAGTGGCCTGTGTTGAAAGCGTTGCAGTTCAACGATGATATGTCCTCACAGCGAAGACTCCAAAAATGACAGCGCATAAGTTCACATAAATATCCATGGTATATTCCATGCGAATCTTCTGAGACTTGAAGGTAATTTTGTCCAGCAGTTCAAGACGACAAGGTTTTCCCTCGACGACACTGATTTCTGCAATGCAATCCAGGTATTCTACCACCACCAGTCTGTCGCTGAAGTCCTCATATAGGATCACAAACTGGAATCACCTTTTGATCCCAAAACTAAAGCTCTTCTGGCTTAAAAGACGACAGCAAACCGTTTATTAGCTTTTAAGCTCTGGCGGTCTCAAAGTATAAAATCCTGGCACTATGTATAACACAAGTCTACCATTATTGTATTATGGTAGATAAACTAGCTTATAACTTTCTGTATATCTCCTGGATTACAAACTGTTGCAATCTAACCGCTTGCACTCTGCTGTTTAGCCATTCTTTCACACAGTTTCCCAGTCTTAAAATAGATATTACACAGCATCATGCATAAACATAACCTTGCTCTGCTACCAATTGGAATTCACATGAATTACTTCATCTGAATTCATCACTTCACATATATACTTCATGGGGGATCCCCCAGAAAATTTTGCAATGTTGTTGATCTTAACGCATAAACAAGTTTGACTCAGTTTTCCAAGTTTACATCTTTGGGACTTCCCCATTTCTCCCCTTGTGAATCTATCTAACGTGCCCTTGCACAGTAAACCTAGGGGATCCCCTGCTCTCATTTTTTTTATCATAACAAGGTCTTTTCCCGTGAGAATCGTTTCTCAAAATAAATTGAGAACTAATTTTTCATTAAATTTTTCAGGTAATATAACAGTATACACTAACATACGAGAATAGGCCCATTATAACTTTTAATTTTGAAATTTTGGTGTCCCCCAAAATGGGAGCACCCCCCGGAAATGCCACTTTGGCCCTTTTTTCAATTATGGCGTCCGGAATCGTGAAAATACTACCTTTAGGAATCAACTTCACACGTAAAAGTGAACACCATTCCCAGCTGGTGAGGGTTCGTGAGGCTGACTATTGTGTCTCTAAGTTTGCCAAATGAAAAAGTTTTAAAGAGAAAAACTAAAAGGTACGTTTTTAACTGCCATTTAAAACAATCCGCGATTGTGTCCTCAAAATGATTCTAGGTAATCGATTCGAATCTCTTTTGCGCACATTTTAGCGCCAATACAATGCACCAAAACCTTACGCGGGGGGGGGGGGGGGGGAGGGGGGGTAAGCCGCCAAATTTTTCATTTTCAAGTTAATTTTTTCCTTTCTCATTTTGACCTAAAATCGCAAACTATTGTTTGTGGTGATTTTAGACCTAATTAAATGTTACTATACTTTTATTACGAATTTGCGAGGGTGCCGTGCATAAAGGAATGCGCTGTGAATGTTGGTACAGAATTGAAACCTGAAATCACGTTCACGGGGAGGTTTCGCACCGCCCCCCCCCATTGAAACGTATTACATAACAGCCTGGTTGGACGAGGGTTAAATGAAAATGCAGCATTGCAATTATGATGACTGTCCTCGATATTGTGCAAAAGAGACCTACTAGATCGAAATAATCTGACTGATGAAAACCATTACTCAGCAAGGCCCTTTATTCGAAAATATCCCACGTTGTCATAAAATAATCTGACTGACGGGTCTTCTGAAATAACGGGCCGGTTTAACACATAAACACCCACTATCAGAATTCTGAATAGCGGGCCTTCTGAGTACGGGTTTTCTGAGTGACCAGAAGTACCCATTAATCAGAAAACCCGTCAAGTCAGAACAAACATTCTGAGTAGCGGTCCTTTTATATAAAATAAAACAAAAAGCCCCTATTCAGAATCCCTTTATTCAGAAGCCCCCGCTATTTCAGAAAATTCTGAATAGTCGGCCTTCTGAGTAGTGGGTTTTCTGAATATGGGGGTCTTCCGAGTAATAGGTCTTCTGATAGCGACCTGCACCCATGTGCTATCATCGGTAGAGCTTTGTTTATTTAGCTTTAATGTACTACACAGGTCATCATTCCTTTTGGTTAAAGGCTGACTCAAGAGATTTTAAAATATACTTTTTGTGCAGTAATCGAAAACAATCATCTAGAACTACAGATAGTCACCTAAAATGCTTAATTCCAAAGTTAGAGATGAATCGGATTTTCCGTTTTCATGCAGTAAACATTTATGCACAGTATACAGTGCCATAGGATACTGTGTATAACAAAAAATCCGGATCCGGAATTTTAAAACAAAGTTGTGATTTTCTATATAAAAGACTTCGATTTCAGCTAAGTTATTTCACCCAGTGATTAGTATGCGGATAAGCATTATGTTTATGCAAAAAACACGATTTGTTTGAAAAGTGAGTGCGCCCTCATCGGGAAATCTGAGTCAGCCTTTAAGTAAAGACCAAACTACAGATTTTTTTAAATGAAGTACTCCTTTTTGTGCTCTATTCCACGGATTCACATTCAAATAAACTGCGATCGACGGAGCAAATACGTCTCCTGAGAAGGGAATTATGCTTACTTGTGCAGAATAAATTCGACGATGTTTTACTCCACAAAATACAGTCCCAATTTTACCATGGATGATCTCTTCCTCTCGTTGTCTTATTTGGTAGACCAAAGCATTCCACATCCATTTGTGTTTCAAATTATTTCTTACTATTGTCACTGGGTTTTACACCATGAAGATACCCAATCAATTTCATATTAAAGTGGACATACTCCATTATCATTTGGGGCAGTGATTTATTTCATTGATCGGTGTGTATTTAAACATGTGTTAATGGGAATCCGTTGACAAATCATAAAGCGGGCTGCCTGATTCAAAAGAATGTAACTCGGTCTACCAAATAGGCGTTCTGTTGTGGGAAGAAAAATGTACCTAAAGTGCAATATTAGTCACAATCAGGGTCCAGCTTTTATTGACTCACCCTGTATTTGCTGTACGTGTATATTGAATTTGTTTGATAATGAGAATATTCATTGTACTGCTTCGTTTTAATTGCACGAAATTAATATTTATTACTTGAAAGAAATTTGCAATCGAGGGTTTTAAAAAAATAACATTTTATTCTGCAGATATTACGCGGCGGGATCCATTTTGGACATGAAAAACAGTAGATTGGCCTTCGCCGTAACAGCAATGGTGTTTACAGTTTTCTCGTGTTTAATCCTAATACCAGTGATTTACAATCCCAGTACTTATCTTTTTCTTCTAATAGTAGCGGAAGGGCATTCCTTTAGGAGTTTCGTAGGATTATTAATCTTGCGTAAGTATCGCTTAACGTTTTTACAACATGCACTAAGGTTTACATAATTCACTTTCCATTTATCAGTCAAAATGTCAATATCATTATTGTTGTATAGCACTCGTAAGTACGAGGAACGATATTCTTTCGCGCGGCTTTGATTAGCAATTTTAATTAATTATTAACACAGATTTCGTAATTTGTTCAACTGGCAACTTTTCATATGGCATTCCTGTCAGTTAAAAACGACCCATATAGCTCGGAATGTTGACTTTAAAAGAATAATAGTGCAAGTTTTTATTTTGTGCTTTATGCACGTGCTTATGGATAGGATATAATCAATATGAAAATGAGCGTATAAACAACAAATTCAGTAAAACTTGCAGACAAGCTAAAATAGGCCGTGATACGTTTGCCGATTTTTTAACCATCTTCCGAGTGGAAAGAATGGGGATAACTTACTCCGTCACTAAAATTTGCAAAAAAAAAATTATGGAAATCAGGAAACGCTGTATCCCCAAATGAAAAAGAGTGCACATTATTAGAAAAATGAATAAAATGTCAACTCAATGTGTTACTTCCAGAATTGCAGTGACCAATATGTACACGTAAACTCAAGCGAAACAATAGAGCTAAGGATATGCAACAATCAACTAAAGCAAGTACGCGACCTTTTTCTCATCAGGGTATGCAGGTTCATTTGTACTGCCCACCACTGTTGGAAAATATTTCAAGCTTATTATACATAAAGGGAAACATCCCACCCGCTCATGATTTTTAAAACTGTACGTCGCTAAATGCCATTGCCTTTCTTGGTAAATTGAATAGAATATGGTTGTAAAGCAATAATTGTGGATTAGGTTAGCACAAATTAGGTCAACTTTGCCATGGGATTTTCTGTTCCGGACTTTTGTCAATTACATTTCTTTTCAAAAAAAAATATTTTTATTATAACAAATTTGGCAAAGTTAATTAGAACACAAAGTAGGAATTTCAAATTTATTTTTATCGCGAACGAGGAAAAAACTTACCTCGGTTAGTGTAAGCCGAAATGTGATCGGTACTCCTTCCTCCGTATATTGGCAATGGATGCCTTTCACAACGTTCCAATAGAATATCAAATTATTCTAGTAGTAATTAACTGATTTTATGATTGTTTAAACCATTTCTAAAGATAAAATATAGGGGTTAAAATGGTATCTGCTATGATAAAATAATTTATAATTTCTTATTAGTACATCCTTTAATTTTCTTGATACACTTTGACATAAACAGATTTCCAACCAATTTTTCGTCGCATGTTGGAATACATTTGTTGTGTTGCTGTTTGTAACCTGTTGCAGTATCAGTTATTTGGTATCGTCAAAGGACCTCTAATGACACCATCTCTATGTAAGTCATAATAATCTGCGAATAAGGAACATATTCCTGCTCAAACACAAAAGTAACTTGTATGTTAAGGTGATCGCGGAAAAGAGACGGACACAAAGTTGTGGGAAGATTTAGTATGTGCCACCTACCTATGAATTCGACAGCCTTTACGGAATAAATGACATTTAAGGGTGGTGTTGGGGTGGCAGAATATTGAATCAGAACCCAGTTTTTGGCTAAATGCATGACAAAAAACAGTGGTTACCAGATGGCGGTAGAGCCCTCTGTCCGTACATTTGAGTTCTGGCTGTTTGATGTCAATAATTACCATTCAAGAACACACAAAGAAAAGTACGTTTTAATAGCTGAATACGTTTTTTAAAAACCTGTCCCCCCGACTTTAGCTCCAAAAAGGTTGAGATTTTCAGATTCATATGAACAGTTATCCTTAAGTAACTCCACGTGTTGTACCTACTATACGTGCAATTTTTCGGTCGTATCGTAAGAAATTTGCAATTTTGTATTTTCTGTCGTAAACGGACCAGATATTACAGCACAGAGGCCTATGGGACCGTGGGAAAAAGCAATTGCGCATAACACAAAACCGGAAGAGTGGGATTTAAACTCAAACTTCGTGAATACGCTTTTCTCAAGGATATCTAGTGAACAATGAAAAAAACAGAAATGCTGCATCACGAAAGCCATTTAACATAAACGAAAGGCGTTGAGATAATAATTACCAATTTATTTCCCTGCGAAAGAATCCTTCAATCATAGTTCAGTACGGTTCTCGGTACGTGGTGGGTGGTCCAACGGACATGTATACTAGTCTGGGAGAGTTTGATACGCGCTTTGTCGCTGATTGGTTAACATTTATTAAAGATCATGAGTCAAAAAATATCGACCGACTGGTAGATAGAGTCTTAATGAGATGTCTTTGTATTTGGGAAAGAAATGCAGAGAAATTCTTTCAAAGTTATACTATGCAGTTAGTATTTATTTTGGTTAAATTGATTTTAGGTCCTATCCTTAATCGAATGAATTAAATGCACGTTGTTAACAGCCAGCCAATTGACCGACTGAAACGAAATTCACCAGAATTAAGGCGATGGGTATTCGCAGTATTAAACAGGACACCCATCAAATATTGTGAAACGAGACTAGTACGGTTTTGTACCTAAATTTACGGGGTAGGACGACGGGGTGATTGGGCGTTGGGGATTTCAAACGGTAGTTTTTTGGAAACTGTTACGGCATTTACTAACTATGACAATCTCTGTCGCAGACTATTACAAAATCGCCTCTTAAACCTTAGGTAAATAACTCTTAGTAAATATTTTGGAATAAAGTATTGGGACGTCAAAAAAAACCCGTCGGGGTTAGTGGATTCACCCCGCTGCAAACAGTGTACTTTTCAAATAAACGGTAATTTAGATTTAAAATATTCTTGAAACCGATATAACCTGTAGTCAAGTCTGTCTATACGCGTAATAGCACCCTCCTACCATTAAAAGTCTTTGAAAAGAACTGCAGTCGGGTTCGCGGAGGGGATGGTGATGCCGATTATTTAAATTAACTGTTGCCGTTTAGGATGGCATGTCCTACCCCCTGCCGAATGGAGATGCAATTGACCCATGACAAATATTATTTCGCGTTAAACAAGGTGCAAACTCTTGTAGATCTATTGAAAATAAAAGGTGAAGGTAAAGGGGGTGGACCTGTATACAGTACGAAGTGTCAAAGCTCTTTTACCAATACAATACAATACAACAGCATTTGATATAGCGCCTTCTCAAAAAAAGGACAAAAGCGCTGTACAATAATAGAGTAGTAATTACTATTTAGCCTAAACATAGTAAAACAACAGGTATTGTAAAAGATGTGAACCATGAGTAAAAAGTCTTAAATCCAACTATAGAAATAAAAAAGAAAACAGCGCACAATTAAATATCATGTGAGGCAATAACAAAAACTATTAAGCACCCGATCAACTCTTAGAAATAGATGAAATCCTAGAGCTTTCTTAAAAAGTAAACAATGACTGGCGAACAGAGATAGGCAAAGTGTTCCATGACTAGGGCCCATTGCTGAAAGGCCATGTCACCCACTGACCTTTTGGTGCGGGAAAAAAAACAGTGAGGCGCGTCTTGTCATCTGCAAGATCGCATCCTGGCTGCAGGAATATACAAGAGAGGTATTCGGACAAGTTAAGATGGAAATGCCGAAATGCCCTTGTAAGTAAGAAGCATAGCTTACAGACAGCGCTCACTAATGGGTAACCAATGGAGCTCTTTAAGGAGTGGTGTGGCTGGTGTCCTTCTATCAGATCTGAACAACAGCCTGGCATGCGCTATTCTGCAAAATCTCGAAGTTGACTCCGAATCTCTGGCCGACATCCATACAAAAGTGAAGTGGCATAGTCAAGGCGAGAATTTAAGCAGTGATCGGACGAGATGATGACAACTCTCAAGTGATAAAAAGGCGGACCGGGAATATTGCGAAGGTGGAAGGAACAGACTTAATGATGACCTTTTACATGTCAGTCATAGACATTGTCAGATCAAACACGACACCAAAGTTTCTAATTGCCGAGGACTTGGGGAAACATCCACTGTCCAGACCTATGGTAATATCTTTGAGGAGGACTTGGTCAGAGATGAAATGCGATGAAAAATTTGTCTTTTAATCATTCCAATTGAGTTTGTTACAGCGCATCACTCACTTATTTCATCAAGACAAAGAGAGGTCTTTTGACAGCAGGTTGGCACAACATCAATATTAGGATCCAAATGTTAAATAGAGCTGCACATAATCAGCATACATGTGGTAGCAATTTGTGCTCTGGATGATTGATGCGATACAGTATGTGTACATTATGAAAACGAGAGGCCCGACCACAGAACCCTGAGGAAGACCGAAAGGAGTGATGCTTGTTTGAAATTGCATCCCGAAATGCGCACAACGAAACGAGGGTAGTCGGGTGGGGGGGGGGGGGGGGGGGTGTGGTTTGCAGGAAGATCGAATCCACTGTAAGGCAGTACCTGAATTTTGAAAGTATCACGTAACCTATCCAAAAGAATGGCATGATCAACAGTATCAAACGCTGCAGAAAGAGTAGCAGCACAATAGCAACTGTCTTACTGAATGTGAATTGCATGCGGATCGTCTGACACACAGACGTGCCGTTAAGTGCTGTGTCGTTCTTGAAGCTGACTGGAAACTTCTCATGGTCATGTGAGACAAGAGGATCCTTATCTGGGGCACACTATTTTCTCCATGAACGTAGACACGCAGCTAATATTTGACCCAGGGCGATGAAGTTTTTGAGCACCTCTTTGTCTAGGGAAGGCTTTTTGAGAATGGGTGTACACGGCCGCTTACCGGGGCTTAGCTGGGAAAAACCAGTGCGGATAGACTTGTTAATGATCAGTGTTAAGGGCTCAGCCGAGTTGCAACATTCTCCATAAGTACACAATGGAATGTGTTAAGGAAATGATTTTGAGGAGTTGGACATAATCACCTTGGTTACTCTTCGACCGTGACCTGGGATTAAACTCATGTATTGGAACGGTCTCATCAAGTGTTGTCCCGCTTGGATCATCATGCGAGTTGGACCTGGATAAGTATAAGGTCCCGTCTGATTTTGTATATACCTTGTCGCTGAAACACCTGGCAAATGAGCATACTTAATTCAGTAGCTGAATTGCAGTTAGGAAGTTGTTTAGGTTGGGGTTCTGAAGCTTATTCAGAGTAGCAACATGGTTTGTTGTTAGCATTTCTAATTGTTCTCTGTAATAACCTCTCTTAGCATGATGAATGAGGACCAGTCACTGCTGATTGTACAGTGTAAGCATCAGATCGACACTATTTTAGTTTTACCCATTTTCTCTTCAAACGTCCTAAGTTCACATCTGGCATATCAAATATCTATAAACCATGTGATCGTGTCTAATAATTGCGGGAACGCGTGAGGAGGTGCATGGGAATCGAGACACTAATTAAAGACTCCTAAAATTTACCAAGCACCTCATCAACTGAGCCCTCACGAAAGTCAAGATGCCAATCATGGATGATATGTCATTTGAGAAAGAGTCCTCGTCAATAGTCTTTATAGTTCTGATGGTGCACATAGATCTCATGAGTGGTGATTTCTGGCTGCTAATCTTACAATTAATCAAACGATGATAGAGCCTAGACCAGGCAACGAGTCCCACCGCAACTAATCAATCTTCAAGACGAGATATGATCAGGTCAAGAGATGGGACCATCTTTATGGGTAGGGACCAAGATATGCTGAGGAAAACCATTAGCAAGCCAGAATCTCCAAAAAATGAATAGACTCCGGTTAGCGGGGAGGTCAACATGCACGTGTTGAATCACCCTAGGCAGTATCGTGTTTAGCGGGAACAAGAGCTATCTCATTAAGGAAAGTATCAAACTATTTAAGATTGACTATTTGAGGACCATTTTCCCTGAAAGGTGGTGGACGATACACCGGGATGAGTCTAACACAGTTTATTTATTACCACACAAGCATGCTCAAAAGAAGGTGTAGTAATGCGTGTGGGTGTTATTATGTTGAGGTTTAGGGCAAGTTTTGTTGGATTTATCCCAAACACCACCATGGTCATCAGACTTCATGGGAAAGTGCAGGAAGGAATAGCCCTCAGGCGCATCTAGCAATGCCCAACAGATCGCTTTCGCCAACCAGGTTTGGTTGGTTATTAACAAAAATGTCCACATCATTCTAAATAATGTCATAATAAATAGAGAGAGGACGTTTTTTAAGGGGACAGAACGGGCTCCTGACGGAGGTTGAGGGAAAATTTATTATGTTTAGGAAATGTCACGGATGTTGTGGAGTTCGTGTTGAAATGACCAGTCATGATGGGATCATTTTTGGTTTTGAATGTCGGGACTAGCTGAGGTGCTGTCGGGGTCCGGGATGGTGGATATATGGTTAAATTATCAATGTTAGGCCGGGAATGTGGAATGGTAAGGTACGATCATCCCTGTTGAAAGTTTGGTGACGGGACGTCACTACTGGCATGATTCTACGTTCATGTGCTTCATCCCGATGGGCTCTCTGTCAATGAATTTAATAAGCATATCCCAAAACTAAATTACAGAAAACACTAAATAAGAATTAAATTACAATTTCTTAAATACAAAATTACAGATAGTTAATACAAGAATACAAATTACAGATAGCTTAACCAGAAGTGCTGGTAAAAAGGATTCGAGCTGTGTTTCAGCAGGTCAAGGCAGCGAACACGTCTAAAGCCGGTTTGTGAAAGGAGATATGGTCCGGCAGGACCACGGTCCGGGCTCCATAGAGACAACGGAATAAAGGTGAAAACTAATGTTACGTGAAGAGTCAATGTTAATCGATTGCCCTATTGTTCACATGTTCCGGACTGTGAGACCGGCGGACCTATCTCTGCCCATACGGCCTTCAAAAAGAACCCAAGTATAATGGCAATAGACAGCTGATCAAATTAACAATGCAAATATTAACACTTTAAAACTAAGGAGCAATTAAAAAAGCAAAAATAGTGGCATAGACGGCAGTTATAGGAATATAAAATAAAACCGAAGATAAAAACTGCCGGATATGTTGTACCAGGGCCGCGACGAGGACGCTTTGCTATAGGATAATGAAGGTGACACACGATGAGACAAAAAATAAGACAAATAAATTTCATCCAATCAATTAGACACCAAATTAAGACGAAAAAATTTCATCCAAAGCCAGTGAGCAGACACCATAAAAGAATGCATTGCTGTATGGCCGCTATTACCTTCAATATACATTGAAAATACTATCCTTTTAAACACCAAAATAAGCAAGAACTAATAATGGTACTTCATACTTTTCGGCATGTAATAGGTGTATAATGGTTCCATTATGAACATCATTTTGAGATTTTTTTTGCCACAGTTGTGTTGGTAAGGTCTAAAAAGGATACTGCGAGTAAGCTAAAATACGTATTGTCAATAAAAGAAGCAGTTTTGTAATTTGAATGGGTATCCCGATTTGTAATTTAATAGTGGAAGCTGGGGAAACCCCAAATTTATGTTCCGGCCATGGTGAAATGGCCTGAAAATAGTGTCACATCACGAAAATGACCGGTGACTTCTAACTTGACTTGCCCGGACCGACGGAACAACTAATGGATGAACGTAGACAGGTACATGGCGCAATTTCCCGGCTATCTCATATTGAAGGACGTTTCCAGCAGCCGTCGAATTATTATCGGAGATCTCCGATATTAATTATTCTAATCACAAAATTCCTTATTTTGCGACACATAGAGAATGTTGAGCTCTAGCATTCATAGGTATTGTTTACTAGCCAATCACCAATGCAGTTGTGCAAAAATCTCAAATTATCCGGAAAATTGGGGGCGCTCTTTAAAAAAATGTGTTGTTATTGCTTTAATGCAGTAAAACAATATGTTTCATTGGTTTTGAAGAAAAAAATATGTTTGTCGGCAATGGAAAATGCTTTATTCACAATAGGTATCTTGCAAACGATAATTATAATGTCTATAATAGTTTTGGTGATGTACTTGTACCACAACAATGAAATCATTAATAAAAATAATTTCCATGCTGTCTGACCCCATTTAAATTGCCCCTTTTATTGTTAGAACAATTTAAAGCTGAGGCGACACAAGTTTGGCAAGTAGTGACGCACTATTATTACCCCTGTAAATAATAAAAAAACATTGCGGGAATCCTGGCAGATAAGCTTGCAAAGGTCATGATTTGTATATTGTAGCGCCTTTTTTTTGCCCCAAATCACATTTATCCGCAATGAGATTTCGTTTGATTTACATAGTTATTGGAATCAATAATCTCATAATCCAAACCGGTTATAAAAACTCTGTCGCCGTTGCTATTTTTGTTTGTTTTATTCTAATTTTGTCATTATAAATGAGACTTTCAAACAGCTGTGCATGTAAGATTGGTAACACTTCTCGGTAAAGAGGTTGTTATTCGGAAAGTGAAACCATATAACTGAATCAAAATACACATTGAAAAGACATTAAAAAGACACTGGCACATTAGTGCGCTCTCTAGATTTTTCAAAATGGATATTTTGGCATGGTTGTAAGGCTTGTATATACATTAACCCTCACCAGAAATTAAGCCGCCAAAATCAGCGCGCTTATGGGTAAACATATATAATTTTTAATTTTATAATTACTGACTCCGCGACATTAATTCAGCAGACGGCGTGGAAATGGCGTTTAACACATGTAATAGACACATTTGTTGATTAAAGTTACGGCAAACTTAAAAGTTAGCCTGCATATTAACTCGATGCCTTCGGCCTCTTATAAATGTCCCTATCTATTTTTTTGGTTTGTTATTTTTATGCGTAAAATATTTCTCTATTCTTCCAATGGCCTAGAATATCATTTGCGAGCAAATTGAATAAATTTCATAATTTCTGAAAATGTGTCAGTGCCGCTTTAAAAAAAATCAAACTACTCGGAAAACGTGGCATCATAAAGTCAATTTGTACTCCTCCACACTTCATTAACGAGGGAGTCCAATGAAGAAAACAATATTCAACGACAATACAATTATACTCGATTCGCGTTGATACGTTCGTCCCCCCTGGGTGTGAACCTATTCCCACACGTCGGAGAGGGATAAACCTAGCTCTACCGGGAGAGTGAAAATGAAAGAATCAAATGCACGTGACACACTCGATTATCTTGGAGGAACTCCGGTCTTTAACTCACTCACCTGCTACTAATACAATTTAGATTCAGTATGAAACGCACACTAGTGTTTTCAGGTCTTAAAATTGCTCACAATAACATGTTTAACTCCGATTCATCTGGTATGTTACCCCGTACATTCCTGCGGAGGTAGGAAATTGAAAATTCAATGGGCAGGGACTATGTTAATCATGTTATGGTTGAGGAAGGAATGATGTTAAGGCTGAAAGCCACATTGTGCGTTTCCATACATGAATGAAAATTGTATTTAGTGGCAGGTGAAATGAGTATATGACCGGCGTGGTTCTCCACGATAATCCGGTTGTGGCACGTGCTTTTTTGAATTCTTCATTTTCCCTCCCGACTTATGTGAAATGTCCCCAAAACGCCAGGGGGGACGAACGTATCAACGCGAAAATCGACTATAACAGAAAGTCCCTGCGCCAGCATGAATTTTTCCACCCTCCGCAAGTAATGGTTACGGGGTCACATATCAGGAATCGAGTATAACATATTGCAGCAATTTGCATTTCATATTAGAGTAGTATCCCGTTTATGGAAATTTTCACCGCCTTCTTCAAAAGTCCTTGTTAAAAAATCAGTCCCATAGACTTTGATCAGATGATTTACAAAATCCGGTATTATTTTCCACTCTTGATTACCATGGTAATTCATTGCAAGACCTGTGATGGCTAAATATTGAACAAAACTTAATTCACACACCGTTTGAGTATAATTAATGCGGTCGGGGGAAAGGGTCTGCTCTGCGAGACATTGTCTCAAGTTTTTTAAATGGTCCCGACAATCAGCCACATTATTTGTCTTGCATGAACTTTGTTTGGCAGAGACATAGCTCATCTAATCACTTTCTTTCTGGCTGTTGCTGTGTGTAAAAGGATTGTGATCTGGAGAAGGAGCGTTCCATAAGGGATACGATGATGTAACTAGGTGGAAAAGAAGTGGCTGATGAGTTCACGACACTTTATTAGATTTGGGGCGCAAATTATGCTAGTTAAGAACTATCTTATTTACTAATAGGAATATTTTCAGGCAGGTTTGTGAGGGAATTATTTGGAGATTGTAAGGCGTATAGTTGAGCGCACTGTGGCGTATCGGATGAAGGGCAGGACTCATGAAAATACGACCATTGTAAATCGTGAGTTAGAGCCCCGCTTCAGTTCAACTCGTTGGGGGGGGGGGGGGTTCCCTTGGCAGATTACTTCCATCTCAGTGATTGACGATAAGCGGACAAATCTGGAGCTGTTATGGGGTAGTGCAATCTAAGTGTGATATGGATGTGCGGTTGGCCAGCTGCCACCTGGATGATTGAAACGAAATGACTGTGGCGGCAGCGTAATAATATTAATGATAAGAATAGCATTTGGTTGGGTTGAAGGGTTTTGTTGAGGAGCTGTATCTTTGAAAAGGTTTACATCGGATACCCGAAATTCATTCGCTACATTAAATGGCATTTTATATTTTGTTGTGATTTGTAAAGTGCTTGAGATATGTGTTAGATTGCAAATAAGTATTTAAGTATGTGTAATGCTGTGTCTCCCCCCCCCCCCCCCCAAAAACCACATCGGATATGCAAAAATTTGGTTGCCTTTGGATGCCATGTTTTAGAGCTTTAGTTTTCTACCTGTGCCAAATTCCATTCTATACAATTTCGTTTTTAGATTCGTGATGTCAAATTACTATTTGTGTAGTTTGGAATAACTGGTGGGTTATAGGACGTTAACGTTTGTGCTATATTGAGGGTTCATTATACAATGAATTGACATAATTGTTTGGCATTGTTATGTGTAGTGTTAATTAATAGAATGTCAAAGTTAGTTGCAAAAGATAACAATTATTTTGATAACAATATTTTAAATAATTCGTTTATTATAACAGGGGTGAGGAATTAAAAGAGAAATACTCCGAAATCTCGAAGTACATCAAAAAATTGACCTATATTTACTCTCACCATTCATTTTAAGATCAATTATTTTTCGACAAAGATCTTTATATTTACTGGTTGAAAAAATAAATACATGTAAAAGCACAGTAAAAAAGCTTTATTGTCAGGTTTGTGCCACCTCCTGTACTTTGATCAGCCATATCCAATTAGCGCAGGAGCAGAAATTCATAGGGGCCTTATTAAAGGAATTTGTTTACCCCCCACTACAGAAAAGGTTTAAACCCTTTGGGAGTTGTACCCTCTATATCAAGGCTAGGGTAGTTAGTAATTTCAAATTGTAGTATCATCATCGACCCACTACAGGGTGAAGGCCTTCTCCAAGGGACGCACACTCTGATTTGTCCCATGTCTTTTTCATCCAGGTCACACAAGAAATTTGGTATTTCATCTCTTCACCTTCTTCTGATTGCACCCTGTCTTCCTGGGTGCCTGGTGCCTCGTGCCAGTTCTTGAGTATCCATCAGTAAACCAGCTGGGCCCACCGTCCATCTGATGTTCTAGCTAGGTGGCCCAGCCAGGCCAATTCTTTTGTTTCACAGGTACTGGAGGATGTCGGGACCTGTGTCAGCTTCTGATTCCACTCAGTTGTTTTTCGCTCTCTTTTAGTGATTCCACGCTGCTCCATCCCATGCTGTGCTGAGCCACCTTCAACTTCTGCTCCATTTTCTGAGTCATAGCTCAAGTTTCATAGCCGTACGTCATGGCCGGGAGGACACATTGGTTAAAAACTTTCCTTTTAAGACAAAGCGGCATGTTGCTCCTCATTTAACTTCCCAAAAGCACTCCATCCTGCTCTTACTCTTCTCCTAACTTCGTCAAAGTGGTTGTGGTTCATTTTCACTGCTAATACTACTAGTAGAAGTAGTGAAAATCACTTTTTAATAGGTGCCAACACTGTAAAAAAATACTGTAAATTTTACAGTAAAATCCTGGCAGCAATTCTGCCAACAAATTACCGTAAAATTTACAGTATACTGTAAACATTAATTTAATCAAAATGCTTAAAAACATATATATTTGGTGAGTTATTACAGAGATTGTGAATGTGTGGAGAATAAAAAAGCACTGACAAACCCCCTAACTTAGTAGGCCTATCCACAATTTTTTACAGTCCATATACTGTAAAATTTACAGTTTGTTGTAAAATGTATTACATCAAACTGTAAAATATACAGTAAATTTGAATGAAAACCTGTAAAAGCTACATTTTTACGGGGTTTTGTTGGCAGAATTGCTGCCAGGATTTTCCTGTAAAATTTACAGTATTTTTCCCTGTATATTTTTAGTACTTAATGGTATAATTGAAAAATTCATAGTAGTGTATAATGATGTTGTTACTCATTAAATTTCAAATAAAGTCTTCGCTTTTAGATTTGTCATTATAGGCCTGGAAAATTGGACATAAAATTTACAGTATTTTCCTGTAAATTGCACTGTAATTTTTTACAGTGAATTTAAGGTTACACAGGGGTCAAACTTTTAAAATGCTCCAATCAAGTTAAAATGTATGCCATATTGTCCATCTAGTCATATGGATTCCAAAGGTGTATAGTTTGTACCACCTACGACAATGGTTTTGGAGGTATAGGGTAAAAATGACTAAAATGGTAAAAAGGTCAATCTCAATTCGTACAGGGGTCAACATTAAAATTCAATCTGATTAGTGTAGTTTTGATTATGTTAAATGTTTACTTGTGGAGATAGGAGTCAAAGAAGGTCAACAACAATTGGATTATGTTGCCCTATTACCTGTTTTGTCGACATGTCGCATAACATGATAATTACGCATTGTAGATGCTACAAACTATTCCTTATTTTGACATAATAAAGATAGATGAACAACGGCTTTCATTTTTACCAAATTGGATCAACTTCTGATTTTGATCCCTGTACAAATGAAAATTGACATTTTTTTTACCATTTTAGCCATTTTACCCTCTACATGTAACTCTGACTGGCATATTTGTGTCCTTGGGCAAGACACTCGCTTGTTTCACTTCACCTAGGTATAAATTTGGAGTTTTTAGGGGTATAATTATAGTCATGCTGTGCGCCGTTATAACCGGCTGCCGATTTTTCAATATGTGAAAATGTGACAAATCTACAGCTGAATAACAGTTAAAGCGCTTTGAGATAAGGCGCTGTATAAATCTCAACATTTTTTTGTTGTTGAAAGCGGCCAATTGTCGAGCGGTGATGTAGATTAGTAAAAAAACCTTGTTATCAACCAATACGTTGTACTGGTTCCCATAACTCTAATTCCAATACACATGTAGAGTAGCTAGGAATTACCTCTGCTATTCCAATCACTACGACAATAATCCTACTTGAGTTCCGAGAATGAATAACTCGGCTTGCTGATAACACGCAGTTTCCAACTCTTCTTTTGCACCCCCTCGCTCTGATGATCCTAGTTCCCGTTGAGTTCATGCACACATTATTATGTACGTTTAAATTTTGCTTTTAATTTTGTTTCAGGTGAACCTATTAATTCTGATTGTCGTGCTTCTAACCTTTTTTCACCCATTCTACGTTCATGTGTATGTGAAACGGAAAGAAATCTCTCTTCGGGCGACGGGCGAAGAACTCAGCTACGGTAAATGTAATTCTAGTCTTTAAAAGTCTTGAGTATCAGACGATCTTTAAGGTGAATTTCGTGATCCATGGCTAGCTTTCCGTTTACCCCCGATTACCCTTCAAGAAGTGTATGCACCAAGATAATTTTTTTGGGGGGAGGCAAGGTCAAGTGAAATTTTCCTGCAAAAAATGAGTAAATTCGCGCAAGGCGCGCGGAAAATTTCAATTTTCACATTAAATATGCTGAAATGTGAGAGAAAATAAGATTGTTTTAGCAAGAAAATATTTTTTTTTGTAATTTCTGTACGGACAAAACAAAAAGTACAGCATAGGGGCCTACAACATCAAAAACTGTCATTTTAAAAATAAGCTTTTCTCAAGGATATCTAGTGAACCATATGCAGAAGAGGATGTGCTAGGATCACGAAATGCACCTTAGTCCAGTTCTCTTAAAATATGATTTTTATTAAAAAAATCACGCCTTTTTCTAAAAAATATAAATGGTATACACTGCAAACACGTGTTGTTCAGTTGACCTCCTCCAAGTTAAACAACTTGTTTAAACTTTTAAACAACGCGTTTTGCAGTGTAGGTAAGAAACAAAACTATAAAGTATGAAAGCTGTGTTGAACCTTGGAATACATTTGAGTTTTTCTAGCTATTCTAGCTATAAATGATATAAACACATTCTTCAGGAAAGAAAATATGACTACCACAGTAGTCAATAACTTACATGAAATTAATCAAATTATCAAATTATACTGGACCATGATCGGGTGAACGATCGGGATCTGATTTATAATAATTAGCGTTGTCTTTTTCTTCAGATAAACCTTGGTTATATCGACGATTCCATTCACGCACGCATGCCAACGTTGCGTTATGTTCTTTACTTTCAACGTGTTGTTCTCACTGCGTGATAGCAGTCCCATCTTGTTGTGTTTAAGAAATAAGATAAGAAAGTTAGGTTGAAGATTACCTTGTATTCTTTTGTACTGGCCATTTTATCATTTTTTTCAAATTTAGAGAATAATATATTATTTTTTGAACAGGTGTGAAAGCAGATATAGTCCGGTGGGAGCCATAGTCCGGGGCTCCATAGACGATAACTGAATAAAGCGTGAAACTAATGTTGTGTAAAGAGTCAACTGAATCGATTGCCCTATTGTTCAACATTGTTCCCGGACTATGAGTACGCCGGACAATGGTTACTTCTACACCGGTACTTTCTATACATAACAACGAATTGAAGTCGATACCATTGAGTGGGAGAACGAGACTGGAGGCGGATTTTTTTTCCAACCATTGTAGCGTAACCCCGCCTACTCGTAGTTCTTTCCCAATGACCATGTAGCATAGCCCCAGCGAGTTCTTCCACTTAAAATGCAATCTTATATTTTAGAACATGCTATAGTTAATAATCATAATGCCCCATACACTGAGTCTTTATTTCTTTATTTTCTATCAAAAACTATAGATTACCTGTATGTCTTTAACTTTCACATAATAGCTCCATTTTTACAAAATGTCATCTTCTATTTCAGGGACCAATACCAGCTTGCAATGACCGACAAAGAACCTGGAGGGCTAATCATGAAACATGTCATGGAGGAGGATGTTGATACACACTCTGTTTAATTTAATGTGGCTAAATCGCAATGATGTGAATTTTTTTCTGCTAATTGTAATATAAAATGGTTATTATAAATTGGTTATTATTCGTCTTTGTGGTCAACTTCATTTTGTTTGGTCCTGATATGTTAGACTTACCGTTTTTACTTTTAAAATGCAAGAGGCTCATGAAAACAACAACATTTTTGAGATTGATTAGTTGAAAGCGTAAAAGCATAAGGCCCACTTCGTATTGTAATTATTGTGAACTTAACTTCAACATCAGATATTATATTAGGATAATATATTTATGTAGTTTAAGTTTTGTTCAACAACTATGGACACTACTTCAAGTTCATATTTAGCTCACGCTCCCTTAACAGTGTAATTGACAATATCTGTAAAGTACCTGCCAGCCCGTCGCTTGCAGTAGGCTGGCCTCTATCATCCAATTAATCCGTCCTTTCTCGCATCACGGAGTCACTGACTTCCCAAAGCCCTAAAAGAAGACTGATACACTACAACAACCCACCGATTGAAATGCGAGTGGTCAAAAAAAGGGTTTACCACCTTTTTGTTTGCAATTCTCAAAAGTGGGTAGACGTTTGAAATAGTTTGAGGGTATTAACTAATAGATACAATATTCTGTGGAACCTGGTGAAAACTGCGTTAAAAACAAAGCTGAAAATAAAATGGCCGCCTATAATAGAGAAAAAGGTCAAAAACTTTTGAAGGCCCAGTATTTCCCTGGCACTATGTTGGCGGTCACTGAATTAGGGAGTGCTCATTATTTACGCCAGGGGGGTGATGGAGGTTTTCCGTTCCGCGTCTTTTTACGTTGTTTTTTTCAATCCCCCCCCATCTCAAATTTCTAAAATTTCATGTCCCCCCCTGACTAGTATAAAAAAAGTCAACTCCCCCCTTGAATATTTTCAATTCTACCCTTCATAAATTGGGTCAATATCCCAGACATCAACTTTTAAGGGCAGCGAGAGTGATTGCTTCCTCTTCGGCTTACTACTGCATTGAAGGAGAATGATTTTTACCTCCTCTTGGAAATATTTCTAAGGTACCATTTGCAGTAGTTAAATTTTCTTTATTGCTCCCTCAATAGTCAAGCGAGCTTTTGGGGGAGAATTACCCTCTTTTTTGTCATCACGCCTGAACTTTGTTCGGCAGAGACTTAGTACTCACGTTTTCTGTCTGTCTGTCTGTCTGTCCGTCCTGTCTGTCTGTCTGTTGCTCTGTCATGCTGTACTTCTGCGGTGTACGTCCGTGTTCCGGGCTTGTGTCGATTTATCTGGCATTTCCGTAAGGGCTAATGATGATGTAACTTGGTGGAAAAGCGGTCCAACGTTTCTCGACCTGATTAGATTTTGGGCGTAAAATATGCTAATTAAGTCACCCTAATTTGCATAATTAAACGAAAAATTTTCCCGCAGGCTTGTGTACTCAATTTTCCTGGAGTTCCGTAAGGCGTATGATGATGTAACTTGGTGGAAGGAGCGGGCTGATGAGTTCTCGAACTGATTTAGATTTCGCGGGCGTATTCCGGGCAAATTAAGTATGCAATGAGCTTAAGTAATATCAAAAAAAAACAGCGTATTGCTATATTTTGAAAACGGTAATTATATTACGGACAATTTCCTTTCTGCTGAAGCCTCTCATGGTGCGCATCTTTTTTCCATTGACGTGTGTGATACAATCGTCTTCACGTTATCAAAGGAGCGAATTTTAAATCTATGCGTATTATGTATCCTCTGAACCGACATTCGGATAGGCAAGATTCCTTCGCTGCATGAAAGAATACTATGCCATGCTATTTTTTTTGGGTGAATCATAATTGGGTCAATGCATGTGGGCCGATTAAAGGGGCATTTTTTGATACCAATTGAATCTAATTAAATATGCATAATTGCTGTTCACTGAAATGGTACATTGGAATTATGCCAAATTTCCCGTCGCTACATGAGAACTTCTATGCCGTCATCTTTTGTATTATCACAATTTGCGGTCAAAGTGCCAAGTGGATCAATTAAAGGGGCCAATTTGTTTTCGACATCATGCAATTGATCTATTAAATATGGCGGATTCTGTATCGCATAATGTACATTGGAATCTGCAAAATTCCTTCGCTACATACATGAGACCTACTATATGGTAACAAACTCTTTTGTGTAAAATAATTGTGGTCAAAATGCAAGTGGCCACTTAAAGTGGCATTCTTTGATTATTTTAAAAATTGCAACTAATTCTAAATGATTGGTGTCTTCAACCAAATTTTTCTCAGGTTGTCCCTGGTCAGTGTGAAATACACCCCTTCAAAGAATTGAATCAGGAAGTTTTGTTTACCTTATTAATTGGTCAGCATGTGTTTATTGGGTATAGAAATGGCTGTGTGTGATTTGTCTGGTGGTGTCAAACAAGACACTTAACAAAAGGGGGGGGGGGAGTAACACCACAACAAAGGTATTAACAAATCAATATATATAGCTAGATCCGTGCCCATCAATGGTTTTCATGAAAATGTTTTTTTCTACTTCTGTCAGTCTTTTGGGTTGCCCACCTGTTTACATCTTGGAAAATGTGAAACTACGGCAAAATTGTGCATTTCACCACTTTTTGGACACCGTAGGCGACTCAAATTTAACATGTGGTCACATGATTTTCAAAATAGTGTTGCCAAATCGAATAAATTTTCATATTTTTACTACATTTCGTGAATTTTAAGGGATTTTTGCATGACTTTTTCATGATTAATATATCTACAATGGAAATGTTTGTGGCCCTGGGGGTGGTGTCAATGAAAGAGGCATGAATCAAAAATACTATCAATGCAAACCCGGGGTGCTACTCCTAACCATCTCTTGAGGTTATGATTTTTTGGGGACATTTCAAATTAATAATCTCCAAACGGAGCATGTTGGGACCTCTTATGGTGGTATCAAATGAAATAGTAGAAGTATAGAATACGATAAATGCAAACCCGGGGTTGCTACTCCTAAACATCTTCGCTATGCTCTTGTTGAGGACTTCTAATGATTACTACTCCACAATGGAAATGTTGTTAGGACCCCTGTGTGGTGGTCCAATGAAAGAGCAGGAAATAAAGATACTATAAAGCAAACCAGGGGTGTCTACTCCTAAACATCTCTTACTTATGCTCGTGGGGGGGGGGGGGGTTCAACTGCAAGATGAAATCTCCACATGGAAAAGTTGTGACCCTAGGGTGGTGTCAATGAAAGAGTGGTAATAAAACTTGTTAAGAAATTGGAGTTTTATCTGGTTGACACTTTTTTGGGGACACCCGTGGAACTCTCGCACAGTTGCACTCTGGTGTGCCGCTTTTTGTCTTACAATTAAGCGCGAAAGCAGGCGAGACTTGTGTTCGATAACCGCCTTGTTTTAAAAAACAATATCAACAATACATTAAAAATATTCTTTGATGACTCTTTTTTACTAGATTCTTTCCGTCAAAGAAAATAGTAGACATCAATGAATATTGGAGGGCTTAATAGTGTTAGACGGTCCTATCCACAGATGGTCCTATCCTATCTGCATTTTTTAGCCCAAATGATTCAGCAACACTCGTCCACTGTTAGCAAATTGGTCCAATCAAAGACCGGCATGTTTTGTCGGTGCTCTACCAGAATGCAATTAAGATGAAAAGTATTTCATCACAGAGAGACTGCGTCCTGCATATTTTCCTTATAAATTTTTTCACAGATGAATGGCTTAGGTAGTGGATGTGTGCCCAGGACACGATGTTAAGGTGGTGCCTGAGCGTGTAGCGCTAGCATATGGGTGGGGTACAGGGCCCCACTTTGGGCCTGTGGCGGGGTCCAGGGGATGAGCCCTGGAAGCGCTTGTGTTTTTAGCAATGTTTTTGGTGCCTTCAGAGAGCTCTCAGTTATCTCATATCTTTGAAGAGAACAAATTATTTTGATTCTAATATTTGTTTTACTTAGGCCAAAACGATCACTTTTTCAGTGACTGAGTACTGTCGGAGCACTGTCACTGTTTCAGTGTGCTTGGACCAAGAAGTGTAAGGCGTTGAACGTTGTGAGTCACGTAAACTATCGGTGGGTTGTTACTACTTTCTCAAGTAATGAAGATCAATAAACAACAATTATTGGAAAAGTTGGGTGAGTAATATGTTTAGAGTGGTGTCTAAGCACATAGCGCGAGCAATAATGTGTGGGGTAATGGCCCCGTTTTGGGCCCCTGACAGGGGTCCAGGGGCTGGGGGTCCAGGGTCTGGGCCCCCGGAAGCTCTTGGGTTTTATCATGTTTTTGAGTGCCTCAGATATCTCTCAGTTAATCTCATTATCTTGAAGCATATGAGCTATTTTTAACTTTAATATGTCTTTACTTAGGTCAAAATTATCTATTTCAGTGCTGACATTGTGGGAGCACTCTGTCAATTTTCTGTAATCAATAATCTTTACATTGTAGTCACGTAAAAAACATATAGGTGGTTGTTGGTAAAGGAATATTGTAAAGTTCCTTTCTCAAGTAATAACGATCAATACAACAACTATTGGAAAAGTTGTAGTAATGGCCTAATTTAAGAATAGATGCTAGTATGATGATATGATCATATAACCCCACCCTTTTTGGTATCATATGGGAATGATTTTGGGTGTACGTATTTTTAAATCTGCAAACCTAGATTGATTCTCAAATGGGATACTTTTTACATTGATACCCATATTGGGTTATAGATCCCCGAAAATCCTTTTCATATCACCTTTAATTTTTAATTGCTCTGTTTTAATTTTTATCTAGCCATACTGGTGATCATGATTCCGGCCCTGGATAAAAGTACAAATGCCTATAAAGTTTGATAAAAGTTAGCCGTTTGACATCACACTGGCATAGCAAAAGAGAAATTGAATACACATGTTTTATGTTTTGTACAATGAAGAGATAGAGTGCAATCTTTTAACTCATTAATAACTATTATCACAAAATTAGACATAAGCCACTATCGGTCAGTTTTTTTTTTTCCAATTCAAAATGCCCATTTTGTCTCTAAATTGCTAGTGTTAGGTCTATCAACACCTTATATTACTGTTCATTGTGAACAAACAGACCTTAAGCATTTTACAGCTCCTGAAGAATGCCATTTACACTGTTTCTACAAGCCATAAAAGTCGGATCTGACTTTTATATTAGAAAAACAAAGGCATTAAAAATCGTAATTTCTGGCAAAAAACAAAAAAAATACGGCGTGTTACGCTTAGCCACTTACACAAGTCTTTACTACAACAATTTCCTATAGGCCTACTTTTTTATTTTTTTTATTTTTTTTATTTTTTTTATTTTTCGGAGACAACTCTTTAATATCAATGGTAAAAACAAATTTGGTACTCGGTTTCAGAAAAACAGTTTTCATTCATTTTTTTCATGATGGCTTTAACAAAAAATCGCCATCGCCCCCTTCTGGTCAGAAAAAATTGTGTCCCCCCCATCCAGGTTTAAAAAAAGTTTCATGTTCGCGGCGGGGGGCCTTGATTTCCTTTCCTCCATCCCCCCTGGCGTAAAATAATTGTAACATCTCCATTAAATTCAAGCATTGATGTGCCACACATGAACTGAACGTCGTCTTGGGCTGGATTTATTAATACCCACATAGGTAAGAAATAAGGCAATTCAATTATTTCACGTTTTCTTCTTATAAAGATAAAAAAATAAAACAGCTGCAATATTTCTTTTTATGATCTTGTCCCAACGATTACAAACATTGAAAAGTACAAGCAGACTACTTGATCAGTTTATAGACAAGAAAAACCCATGCAAGTCTCTTTCAATTGTGAAATCCCCCCAATTGAATTCAAACTTAATTTAAAGTTCAATTTCACAGTTGAGATATTCTCTCATTCATTTCTCAAATGGTAAAACACTCTTTACCAAAAAACTCAAGGTGTGGGCAGTAGTTGTACGTAAGGAGGCCTACAGTTCATGCACTGTATTGATTTTACTGTTAACCATCATGACCTGCTCGATAGACTTACGTGTGTGCAAAGTGGGTTTTGACCATTTTCTTTACATGGCCGCCATTTTGTTTATTTGAGGTTTGTTTCAAAGCCGTTTTTCGGCAGTTCTAAACCAAGAGGATTGTAGTAATAAGTATCTTCAAATAATTGTGAATGTCCATCTACTTTTGAGACAGAAAATTTGACAGAATAAGTGTTTCAACCTTTTTGTTGGACACTCTGTAACAACGCACCAACGCACCCACCAAACCAGCAAGGAGGGAAATGTAACAGAAAAACGGAACATCACGTGGTTTAATCCACCAGCATAATTAAGTAATACTCTTTTTAACAGGTGTTTTATACTCACTTTTTACCACACTGTGTTATTCTACGGTAACGGTGAGTACTCAGGACACTGCAAAAATTTACAATTAAAAAGGTGTAAATTTAAACACCGTCCAGCCTTCAATAGAGGACCACGCCCAAATGTGGTTAAATGAACAATAGGTTGTTGCGGTTAAAACATTCCCAATGACACTGCTGGGTATTTGCACGATTCCTTTTGCCTCTTCAGTGGTGGGACTTTGTTGGTCCTTATCATTGGCACTTGGAGTTGAATCATTTTCATTTTGTAAGAAGGCCGCCCTTTTCGAGGCAAGATTTGCTCCTACCTATCTAGCATAGTTAGTGTGAATATGGGCCGGGCGACACGTTTTTGGATCTGATCACATAGCATTATTATTATGTGCTGTGATACAACCTAGCTTACCGTGGACCCAATTTCTCATCTTAATTTAGGGTGTTGATTTTGGTCGCAGAATCACTTGGTCATTGAAAAATTGACGAATAAAAAGTGGGAAAGTCGACCAGTCAGACTCAATTTATCGCGGGCCGCGGCCATTTTATTTTGGTACCACCACACGGGTGAAGGGCTGTCCCAGAATTAACTGTAGTATGGCAATCATGCCTTATAATGCAGCTGGCCTATGATTAAAAAGAAAGACAATGATAAAGCGAAGGCCAGAGGCATATTAATGCATGACGAATCGTTCTAGGTGTTATTTTGACAACGCGTATGCCAGTGTTATTTGTCGGTGTCAAATTCCAATGTCGAAATACCATTGGGTGTGTTGATTTGCTTCTGTCCACACACACTGGTTGTTGATTTGATTCTACTGGTGTGAAAACACTCGTCTGGTTCCAGAAGACCACACCTGCGGGTGTTAATGTTAAGAAAAGAGTTACGAGTCTTACCGGGCAATGAACTTTCGTCATTTCAATGGGATTTGTGGGCTATTTTCTTTACAAGTATAGGTTCTCTCAATGTGGTGCCGCGAGAGGGATTAAACAAGCCGGTCGATGGCCAGGCCGCGAAAAAATATGGGCGGCTAAGGGATCGCGGCGGAGTCCAGAGGCAGAGGCCCTGGGCTGGTGGGTTTTTAAAGCCTTGAAAAAGAAAAAAAAAAAAAAAAGTGGGTTTTGTAAACAAATTTGACATTATTTTGACCCACTTTGGTTGCAATTTATATTACAGCTACAAAACTATTTTTTTTAGGCCGCCGGGTGCGGCGTGGGTGCACCTTGATACGCCCATGTTAAATTACAACACTGTTAGGACCGTGTCAATATCGCCCGTTAAGAATAATACGGCAATGTTGTTTACGCTACTATATTCTAGTAGTTATGTACTCGTCGCCCCACGTCACATACTGTCGTATTTACAAACACGTTTTCCGAGACAATTGCAATTCAAAATCTGCCGGAACATGTCATGTCTGTACTGTTAAAAGGAAGCATAAAAGGGACTAGACTTTACTGTTTTGGAGAAAATATTCTGAAGTTCAATCTTTATCATAAATGAAACTTAAAACAAAACTAACAATGAGATTATCTTACTTGGGCTGTATTGAACACACTAATATGTATATTGCCAAACGATGCTTATAACGCCGTTATTTTTGCATGCGCGTAAAATACATGTGAAAATATTGTTTACGTATAAACAAAACACGTTTTCGAGAAATTGCATGCAAAATCTGCCGTCAACATGTCATGTCTGTACTGTTACCAGAAGCATAACAGGAACAAACTTTACTGTTTTGGAGAAAATATTCTGAGTGCATATTATCATAAATGAAACTTAAAACTACAATGATATTCTCTTAATTGGGCTGTATGTGAAAAACATAATTATGTATATATGCCAAAACTATGCGTATTACGGCGGTACGCCGTTTTGTTTTCAATGCGCGTAAAATACATCATGTGAAAAATTGTTTACGTACTTAAAGATAGAGATAATACTTCACAATAGATCTGTATGTGAAATCGTTAATTTTGAGATCGGCAAAATAGAACGTTATATGAAACACACTTGAAATGAATGGCGATTTAAAAACGAACAGCCTAGTAGGATCAAAATAGGACATGTACCCACCACTACCCAAAAAAAAAATTGCACAGAAGGTTTATTGGCATTTTCTGATGAGTATAAGGTCAGTTTAATAATATATCAAAAGGTGAGCAAATCGGAAGTCCAGAAAGCGGTTAAACTATGACAATAAACAAAAGACCGCCATCCGCATTTGAAAAACAGTAAATCATTCATATCTCTGGCAAGAAAATGAGCTTAAAAGGGCAAACGAGATGTCATTTCCTACTATTCTAGCATAACAATTCCATTAAAATGGTTTATGAAGTTGAGATACCATCTTACCCTCAAAATCCAATAATGGCCGCCATCCGCCCCATGGTTGAAAGTAAATTATGGTGTCGATGGTGCCAGAGGGGCCAGAAATGACGCAAACAAGGTAACATCCTACTATTTAAACATAAGAAATCCATTGAAATGGTTTTATTAAGTTAAGAATCATCTTGGCTCTAAATCCAATATGGCTTGCCATCCCCATTGAAAAGATGAAGTATTTGATCTCTGCACCAGATGGGCAAAAAATGGCAAAAAGTGTTATTTTTTTTATTGATGGCAATAAGAAATACAGTAAGAGTTGTTTTAAAGTGTTGAGAGCATCTTGAGATCCTCAAAATGGTCACTGGCCACAATTTTGAAAATGAAAGGAAAGAGTAATCCTCGCCTATATAGCATTTGTTTTCCCCCAGACGAGATTACAATGAAATGAAGGTGTCATTTTCTATTAAATCCGGCAACAAATCTATTAGAATAGAAAAATGATATTTTTAGTGGGGCTCTTGTCCAAAATTTGTAGCCATGTTGATTGTTATAGCTATAAATCATCTTCTTCAAGCAGGCGCGGATCCAGGGGGGTGCCGGGGGTGCCTGGCACCCCCCCCCCCCCCCGGGCCGCCGGAATTTTTCGGACGGAAAGTGATGCTGCTTCATTATTTTATCCCGTTCCATCTTGACATCTGATGACCTCACTCCCTTCGTCCATTTTAGAATTAAAATTGCGTCGGTGGACATAAGATTGCAAATTTGCCTTCCCTAAGTTCCCCATCACCCCCCCAAACAAGTTGCACGAGTCGATCGGGGCTGTGAACTGAGAATATGGCACGCTCCACGTACAAATCATGGCGAGTTTCATGCGCCGTATATCGAGTTTACCCCGCTTATGTCGAGTTTACAGCGTTGCTATCCAGTTTGAACTTTATGTGAGAGTTTCATAAATCATGTCCAGAAAAAATATGTCCAGATAAATCATGCCGAGTTTTAAAAAATGGACATGATTTTTTGCAACATGTGCAAACTGGACATGATTTTTTTCAACATGAGCCAAACCCGTCCATCGACATGATTTTTTTTACCATCACACCAAAAAAATCATGTCGAGTTTTCCTCATGTTGAAAAAATCCATGTCGAGATTTGTGAAACTGGACATGATTTATGTCAAACTCGCCATATAGAGAGCAAAACTTCAATATATTAGAGGACAAACTGGACATATAGCGATGTAAACTCGAAATATAACGCCGCACACTCAACATATGCGATGTGTTAAAACTCGAATACCACATGCGCGGGAAAAATCGAGCGTGGAGGTGCCATCGACGATACATAAAGTCAACGTCTACACGGTCTGCTTGTGTGAGAGGCGGCCGTGTATCAGAACACACGACCTGCGAATAAGTCTGAGATCGCATTCCCGGAGACTTGGTACGAGCGTCTTTCAGGTTCTGTCGACTGGAAACAAATTGCTATTGTATTTAGGGACGCACCATTTGACTTGGGGGGGGGGTCCAGTTGGAAGAAGTTTCTAAAAAAAAAATAACCCACCATATGAGCAAAAACAAAAAACCAAAAACTTTCCCCGCTTACATTAAAAAACTTTACCCGCCCTTATAAAAGGGTTTAAAAAAAATTCCTGTGTGAAACAGAAAAAAAAACTGGCCCTGTCGTACTTACGTTGGAAAATACTCTATAACCCTAAAATTTGCAAATTTTCCGCGCTACGCGCGGTTTTAAAAGGTAATTACGCCTGATTATTAAGGTGGGCTTCTCCTGGTTGAGAAAATTACGACACATTTGGTCATAATTGAACGTTCGACCAATCTTGTATACCTTTACGCAGCATGAAACGGAGCGGGCACCAAAACCTTGACTTGCTTCCATCACACATTAGCCTTCACCAGTTTTCAGACCATTACTCAAAGTATCCTAAAGGGTTTTTTTTTTTTTTTAAAAGACCTATATTACTATTTTTATAATTACTTGCAATTTTAAATTGGGTGTATATCAACTATTAATACTCTAGAAGCTCATGGTGGTTGTAGGCATATATGTCCAGAGCTAACTACTTCAGGAATCCACTAACTGAAGGTTCAAGGAACAATAATATAAGTGTAAATTTTAAATATGCCTTGAAAACTAAATACTTCAAATTTCGACCCCGCACCACACCGCATAGCTTATGCGGCACATGGCAGCCATTGCGGCCACTGACATCAGGAAAACATTTGATTTTGCTTTGCCAAAACAGTTGGTCATGATTATATATAAAAATAATATTGTTACCATAAAATTCGCATGAGAGAAAGGTTTTGAAAGGTGAACATTGCAAGGGTTCCGAAAGCTTGCCGCACTCACACCCCGCGCCCGGCAGCTGGAATCTCGTACATCATACCACTTTGCAAACAATGTTAACCCATCAAACTATTATTTACTTTTTAGCATATATAAACGCGTTTCTATCAAATTTGCACGGGAAAATGTGTTTTGGAAAGCGAACATCGCAAGGGTTCCGCACGGAAGGGGGAACACACCCTCTCGCACACCCAAACAGCTTGATATATATACCCCGGAACTCTCTCATGGGACAACTCATGATTAATTCAACCAAACTTAACCCATCAACTATATTTAACTTTTAAGACACTTGTGCTGATCATACCTATAAGCATTATTTCATTTTGTTTCTATCAAATTTGCATGGGAAATGTGTTTTGGAAAGCTTGATATACGAACTCCCGAAGAACATAGTATATTGCTTATTCAAACAAAAACTAATCCATCAAACTGTATATTTACTTTTTTTAAAATGCTGATCATACCGATATAAGCATTAAAAAGCAATATATTCACATGTAGAGTGAACCACTTATCGAGTTGTTTCTATAATTTGCACTGGGAAAATGTGTTTTGGAAAGCGAATATTGCAAGGGTTCGCGCGGGAGGGGGGATCCCCTCACCCACCCCAGAAAGCTTGATTACGAACTCTGCATGAACACTTTGCTTAATGTAAACCAAACTTAACCCCTCAACTATATTTTTACTTCTCAAATATGCTAATTATATCCATTAATTTAAGTGAACATTTACAAATTCACGTTTGTTTCTATCAATGCATGGGAGGAAAATGTGTTTTGGAAAGTAATATTGCAAGGGTCTGCGCTTCGCGAGGGGAGGGGGGCACCCCCTCCCGCCCACCCCCGGACAGTTTGATTATACGAACTCGCTATGAACACTTTATGCTTAATCAAACCAAAACTTAACCCATTCAACTATAATTTACTTTAAAACTGCTAATCATACCTATAATTAACGTGAAACCACTTATAAATTTCAAGTCGTTTTCTATCAAAGCATGGGGAGGAAGGTTTTGGTGGAAAGCAAATATATGCAAGGGTTCTTCTGCGCTTCGAGAGGGAGGGAATACTTCCTCCCGCACCCACCCCTGAGACAGTGATATACACGAACTCTCCCATGTTAACCTTTAGGCTTAATTCAAACTGAACTTAACCCATCAACTATTATTTTTACTAATTAAAAAAGTGATCATACCAGAACATTATAAAGGGAACCCATTCAGAAAAATTTCAAATTGTTTTTTTATCAAATTGCATGGGAAAAATGTGTTTTGGGAAAGTAAACGATTGCAAAGGTTCTGCGCAAACCCCCTCTCCCTGCAGCACACCCTGCGCGATATGATTTGCAAGGTGCCATGACTATTACCTAAAATCCCGCCCCCCCCACCATATTGCAGGGCCTACATAAAAAAAACATGACGACAAAAAGCTGAGTGTGAAATACCTAGCGCCACGCGACAAAAACTCCTTCATAAATACGCTCGCCTAAATGTAGGAGGTTTGTAAAACGAATAACCTATCCCAGTCTATTGGGGCGAATGAAGGAAAAAAAACCTGCCTCCAAGCCAACGGAAAAAAAAAACTTGCCCTCACCCAACTTCCAACCCCCCCTTGAAGTAGTAATGGTGCGCCCTTACGACCCGATAGAGCTTATCGATCAACGCTTGGGTCACCACTCCTTGATACATAATTCTTATCTTAACTTACGGGACCTTCTCGGTCGTTGGTCATATCAAACTTCACAGTGCCTCGGGTTGAAACTGGTTACTCCACTGTTATGTGATATAACAATCTCGAAGTCCTTATCAATTGTCCTGAAACAATTAACTCTTTCCAGCGCACTTAGATATAAGTGATGAAAGTTCCAACTACGTGGGAAAACAGTTGATTTGATTGCCATGATAAAAATGACGAGCTTCCGCGCTTAGCGCGGATTAGGGGGATACCCCTTCCGCCAACCACCCACCCCCGCGCCGCTACGCGGCGCAGCTAACGCGCCGTCGCTGCTACGCAGGCCTATTACATACCAGGCAAAATTGAAAATTATATGGGCACCCCCCACCCCCCTCCATACTGAGGGTATGGATCCGCCACTGATTTCAAGTTATGGTGTTACAGTATAACTTATGTCAATGTCATTGAAGTATTAGCAGAATTACGTGAGTTTCACAGGATTCACATCATCACAACATGTGGCAAAGACATTGTTTGCAACAGTTACGATAATAGACCACACTATACTATTAGTCTTCAAGTTTATCCTCATTGAAATGGATTCTTGGTTCTTGTTGACACTGAATGCCCAAAGCTGGGGCTTGTGGTGCATTCCATTTTTTCTACAGGTTCATTTCATTGTGATGGCCCAAATTTTTCCTGAAGAACAATTGAATCAGATCATTTCCGGTGGAAACTCTAGGTGCAGGACTTGTCATGAGAGGGAAATCATTTCCCCTTTGTATATCCAGTCCCCGTAAGTTGAATTTTTGACCATCAGTCTTGCACATCCAGTGCATGAGCGTAAAATATGTTCTCCGACAGAGGAGTTTTGCCCAGCGAGGTTTGTGGTCTGGAAATCTTAAGGTTTTATAACACCCGAAGAGTATTTGGAGCAAACTACACTCTTTCACTGCAGGTTCTATCTTATGGGGCTCCTGAACTACTTTGGCAACTGATGCCTAAACTCAGAGTATAGACCCTCATCTCCAGCGGTCAGTACGATCTCATGACCCCTGGCAGTTGAGACCCCAAGATCTCACATGGTCAGCCATCAGAGATCATTATTCCTTCAACTGGCCCACATATGGATGCCCTTTGAGCGCATTCCTTGCTTACTAATCATTTGGCCCGGGTTCTTTAAAAAAAGGAGGTTAATCCACTATTCTCGGCGCCAACCCATCAGTGGTTTTACCAGACGTGAGTTTGTTTAATGCCGATGGTATGCAGTACCAAAAAAGAATCCGATTTCTGACCATTGAAGAGGGAACATTGCATTGGCAGCTTTCACTTTCTATCTATTCAGAAGCCATATTGGGAGTACAAAAGTACTCTGGAACAAGTTCAAAACACAGGGTCGCCATCTGGAATTACTTTGAAGAAAAAAACTTCTTCCAAGCCCCAAATATTCCTGAAGTAGTATCGCAACCTTAAAAATAAAATGAATGGCAAACAACAGATTAGAGCGAATGTTATCACTAAATGATGTTATTATTTAAATATATAAATAAAATTTACATATATTTTCTCTACTTGTCTCAGACCAAAAGTAAGGATTACAGCCATCCTATGCATAACGGAGAAGTATTAATAGATCTGTATCTTCCCCAATTAGGATTTTTGACTGCCATTTTGCATTATCAACATCTGCATCTCCTTTGTCCATAGATTAGGCCAGTATATTTGTTGGATTGGCACCATGACACAATTAATTTTCTTGCGTATGAGGGTGGCAGTGACTAAAATATGTTGTAGACGGTAGAGTCAGCTCACTGGGTGCTTGGGGTTTGGGGGTGCTTTGAGGAATTTCGCTCTGCAGCACACAAGTTTGAAACAGCATTTATCCTCTTCACATGAGAAAAATGCTCTTGAGAAAACATTTTCACAGGCTAAATGTGATGGTGAGGATTGTCAATTGTCACAAGATCTGTTCAAAGTAGGCATAAAGATACAAGTCAAACAAAAGGTCAAGCTGACTTTTCTTATACTAGCTACAAATGCGAAAACTGTGACCAGTCAAGAACATCCTTTGCATACGTTGGGCGTGGCGCAAGAATACGTGGGATATCTTTGTAGTTCGTGCGAGCACAACAAACAAAAGCTTCTGCGTTAAGTTCAGACACTCTGGAATTGAGAACCTCGCCCTTTCCTTTGTGCGTCTTTACACATGGATGGAGTGAGAAAACTGGGCACATTGTGTATGATTATGATTTATACGGTTGCTGCCATGAGCGGTTTGTTGTAGTACCATAGCCCAGCCATCAGTTTTGAGGCGAACGCATGTTTTTAAAGCACATTTTTTGCCAATGCATACTACTTCAAAGAATTTTGGGACGCAAGAAATCTGTGTCCTCAAAAGTCATGCATGGTAACCCTGAGTGTTCCGAGTTTGTTCAAGAGTATTTTTACTACCAATATAGGATCTGAATCTATAGAAAGTATGGAAGAGTACTGCATCACTCCCCAATGGTTTGTCCCTGTTCCGCGCCAGAATGATTCAGCCAAATCAGAGTCTTTTGGAATCATTACCCTACAGGTACCTTTCCAACAAAGTTTTCACACAGCTTGTGGGAATTCCACCCGAAAACATGGACCAAGAAACAGTTACAGCTGTGATGATGAACCTTGAAGACTAAAATTTGGAATAGTTATTCGTGTCGGTCGTTCTCATCTACTACTGCAAACAAGGTTCTGCCCATCTTTTGGTGCTGAGGTGAATAATGTGAAATGGTACTTTCTGTTACCTCTTTCAGCAACACGCTGATATGACATGCCTCTTCTAGATATGACACTGTAAACAACATCCATGTCAACAAATGTGTGATTTAGATGTATAGCTGGATACAAAATTCAATAGTGGCTAGAATTATGGACAAATAGCCAACATAAAAAATCCTTTTGAATTTGAAATAAATTTGTAATCGCCGCGGAATAGAACAATCTTACACCTCATTTGCCATTGTAATCTGTATGATGCTTAACAGGGATGCAGCGATTTATGGTTTCACTTTAAATGGCGGACAGTTGCCATTTTGAAGAGTCCAAGGTGCTCTCAAAACTTTACAAAACCATCTAATGTTTTCTGTATGTACAATTGAATAAAAAAAAATAAACACTATCATATATTTGTCATTTGGCCCATGTGGTATAGAGATTAAAATAATTTTATTTTAAACATGGTGGATTGTTTGTAGCCATAGGGTATGGACCTATGGGATTAGAGGGTCAAGATGGTATCTCAACTTCCTAACACCAAATTTTTTTTTTTTGTAAAGTTTGTTATGCGATAAGTATAGGAACTGACATTTGTTGTAGTTCGTTGCCCATTCGGTACCAGAGATACAAGAATTGTTACTTCCAACATTGGCGGATGGCAGCCATATTGGGATTAGAGGTCAAGATGAGGGGGTTTTCTGTATCTCACTTCATAAAACCCATTGTAATGGATTTGTTATGCTAGAATAATAGGAAATGACACGGTTTGTCGTTTGGCCAATCCGGTACCAGAGATACAAGAATTGTACTTTCAAACATGGCGGATGGCGGCCATATTGGAATTTAGAGGTCAAGAGATATAACTTAATTTAAAACCCTTTTCAAGGATTTGTTATGCTAGAATTAGAGGAAATTTGACAATCTTGTTTGTCCTTTTGCTCATTTATTGCCAGAGATGTGATTTATGTTTTCAAAATGGCGGATGGCGGCCATTTGGTTTATGTCATAGTTTGAACACTTTCTGGGACTCTTCGATTTTGGGACTTTTGAATATGTAAGCTGTACCCTTAATCTACAGGAAAATGCAAAAAACTTCTGTTGCACTTTTTTTGGGGTCATGTGCTATCGTTACTCTCAGCATGTGAAATACCAATATGATTTTTGGGGAGAAAAAGGCAAAATGTATAATTATATATAATCGAATCCAGAGAAATTTGATGAGAAATTCGTATCCTCAACAAAATCTCCTCCTGTAACTTTAACAATTAGGAGGAGGAGGTACTCGGTCTTGTATTTAGATGCATTGTGTCCTATAGTGTAGAGATACGCTAATAACATTAGGGGGCGATTGTAATGAATTATAACTGCTTTTAATTTCCAACGATGATGAGGCGGGATGGACAATGTTTTCACATCCTCTCCTTGCTTTAACTTAAATAAAATTATCTTTTTTGGCAGTTTTTCCACACTAACTTAAAGGGTACTCTTTTTAATTCTTAAATATATGAATATGATTGAAGGTCATTATCGCATGAAAGCTTTATTTTGCACTTTCTTATAACAGTCAGTTGGAACGATTTATTAATACGAATAAAAAATTCGTCCCTTAGCGTGTGACGCAGAAATTAGACATTTAGCTACAGTAGTTACCAGACTATACATACAAATTAATAGGGCATCTTTTTCAGAATATGAACTAGTTACCTGACAAATTATTTGCACTATGTAGTATCTGAAATATGCTATGTATGAGAACATTAATATAGAAAATATTAAACGACGGAAATAAAAATCAATCGACGGAAAATCATGTTGTGAATGTTTGTACCTTAAAGGCCGACTCAGAGATTTCCTCGGACGGGCGCCCCCAAGTTCCAAAAAAATCGTTTTTTTGTGCATGTACATTAGATGTTGTCCAAAATACTATATATGTGTGAAATGCTAAGATTCTTAAATCGTAATTCCTTCATAGTGAGGTACTCGGCGCAAACCAAACTTATTTGTTTTAAAATGTCCGGGATCCGGATTTTTTTGTTATATACACAGGATCCTATGGGACGGTAATATGTGTAACGGACTTAAAGTGTTACATGCTACAGTCCGTCAAAAAAAACGAAAAATCCGATTCATCTCAAAATTCGGAATGGCATTGTTATACGTGTACGATCTTTAGTTCTAGTTGGACATTTTTACATTATTACAGCAAAAAAAATAATAGTTTCGAAATCTATGAGTCACGACTTTAAAGTAGGGAGATATTTTCGGTAGAGTTAAAATGCGGCGATTGTCCTTCAAAGAACGCATTGAGAATTAATTAGCAAACAAGCTGTGATGTAGCGTGGTTGTAGTGGACTAGTGAATGGTTGTACGTGAAGTGGGGAAAGTCATTTTGGAGAGTTAAAATATCTGGGGAGCTTGTTAGCACTATTTAGGAGTTTTAGAAGTGGTTGACGTTAAGAAAAGTGTGATGGGTGGTTGCTCCCCCCCGAGCGCGTCATCCTGCACTCGTGCTGGTCTGTTCTATGTGACTGGCTGTTATGTTTACATTTTGAATTAGGCAGGTTATTCCGAGAGTTAATGTGGGAGTTTAAACAGAGGATACCTAATTTGTGTTTGCTCTTCCAACCATTACTTTCAAATATGAAATAGTAGTGTTACATCAAAAATCAACTTCTGTACGGTGAAGGTGACACGTATTCCCCCCCCCCCTCTATGCCATGCTAACACATGAATATGGGTTTACCCCCTCTAAATAACATCCCTTACTTGACAAGTACAAACCGAGTTTTTATTTCTTCGTAACACACCAAACCAGCATGTTACAAACACAACTCTTGCAATACCCTGAATTAACTCACCAAATTTTAAAACTCTACAAAAAGGCTTTAAATTTGTAGGTTTTCAAACAATTCCCAATTACATCAAACATAAGAGCAAATCCCAAAATTTGCATATCTAACATCTGCCAAAATGAGTTAACTCACCCTATTTGGACCTTTTCTCTTAAATGACTATCCCCACGTTAAGTTACAAAAATTCCCAACTCGCCACTATAATATACAACGATCACTAAGCCAAACAATACTCACTTAACTCTTCCCCCGACCACTGGATAGATATTCCACCACTACTTTTAATGATCCAAATTTCCTGTCTGCTTGCAATGATGGCAGCCACAAGTGCATGAATATGACGAATAAATTTATTCGTATTCTGTTTATTCCGTCTATCAAACTGTTAAATGCTATCAGGGCCATTAATTTCCACTTAAATTAATTAAGCTGAAAAATATCATCTTAATGTAATACAAATAAGTCTTATATTGCAAATAAAACAGCAAATTGATTATTTCGCTGTTAACAAAGTTTTTTTAAATGATTATGATGTGAACTCTGAGTTATTTCCGTTTTGTTTTTGTGAAATAAATTCCCTTTTTTCACGTGACAAGAACTATCAATAGCCAATCACGAGAAGAAGGCCTATGCAACCTTATAACCTAACGGTATATATTAATGTGTATTCTTATTATTTTTAAAAACTTACAAGACACCACCAAAATAGGTCTATTTTTAATGGGCAATAACTTTTAAATCAATATTTGTTAGTTATAGAAATCCTAGCTATTTCCATTTTCAACATCGAAGGAACAGCAAATTTGTTGCTGGTATAGATTTGTATGTGCCCTAAGTTTAATCTGCACAGCACAAAGGGCTGTGATCTTTTTTATTTAAAACGCACACTTTAATGAGCGTAACTTCTATTGATCTTTCGGTTTCTTAAAAAATAAAATATTGATAAACACACATTTTCAAATTAAGAATAGTGACAAAGCCACAAGGTTACAGTCTATAACCGCAATTGTTTAACCTTTCCCCAAGAGATAGAACAGTGCATGGCATATTTAACCTGGACAAGATAAGCAGTATAAGGCCACCTATGATTGGTGGTAGTCAGTTGAATTAGGCTGGATCAACAGGTTCAACACTTTAAGCATATCACTATTATTAGTGCTATTTTGAACATTGTGTGAACATTGGATTGCTGTGAATGAGACTAGCAAAACCACTCAGCACTCTCTTTAGCTGCAAAATGTGGAAGAATGGTGGCACTACCAGAACATACTCCCTTTCGGGGAAAAATCCAGTACAAAACCATGGTTGTTTTGTTTTGTCAGATACGAGACCTGGTGTTGTTCAAACAGGAAAAGACTCTAACGCAAAATCTGAAAGTGATTCGGTCACAGTGTATTCGAACGCAACGTAACGGATACAGAGTCATACGGTGAGTGGGAAAACAAACAAATATTGAATGTAACTCCTTAAGGGCATTTCGTGATCTACACGCCGGCTCGTTCCCCTGCTACATAGCTAAACAAAATTGAGATTTTTTTTTTAATACCTGAACTTTTGCTTAGTATAGATGTGTGCCAAATCTTATAGCTCCGAACAGATAGGGCATCCAATGTGCACTTAGTTGATACAAGCACAAATCGGCACATATGTTTGCATAGGTAACTTTACAACAAAAATAACCGTGTTCGGCCAAATATTTAATTAAATCCAATATGGCCGCCAATGTTTCAAGATGGCCGCCAATTAATAGCAAATTTCAAACATAGTACATAATTATCGGATTGGATGAAATGGTAAACAGGTACAAAACCTAGTACTCAAACAATTGTTTGGGTTATCTGTGGTAGTCTACAGAATATTGAGCTCAAGGAAAAGCCAAAATGTTGGTGGCGCCACTGAAAGATAAAATGATTAAAAATATTACTTTTTGGATGGTCATTGATAATATAAGCAACAAAAACGCAGTGTTATACAACCAGGGTTTTCCTGTGTAAAATAGTAAACAATAGGTTACTTGAAAATCCAATATGCCAGCCATGTTTTAGTGATATGCACATGGCATGCTGATGTCTATAGTAGTGCACGCCCTCAAAACCAGAGCTCATGTGTGTACATGTTACATGATGATGCTGTGAGCTGACATATATTAGTGTGGATTTATGCATTTCACTAATATGGGTGATGTTTAAAAGATTGATATGATATTGAGTTACAGGTATAATTGTTGCCAAAATAACCTGTGAAATGATCATAGAAGAGGCGGAGAGGGGTATAACTCTTACTCTATACATGTATTTGAGGAATATGACTTACATTACGGTAACTTTAACATAGCAGCTTGTCAAATAATACTGCTAAAATATGATATCAATGTATGGGCGGACTGCCAACCAAATCAACAAGATAAGCTTACCAAGTTCAAGTTGGTTTTGTATATGGCAATATTAGATAGGAGCCAAGCCTTGGGTAAAGAAGTAGTTATTTTGTGTATATTGTTAATTTGCCACTTGGTCTATTAAAGATCGCAGCACTGTACCCCCGAAACCTTTGGTGCTCTATACACAATGGATCTTTGTTACAACTAATATAAATAGCAGGTTCTTTGTATCACGTGTTCTTTGCTATGCTTTTCACTGCCGAAGAAGAGGCCTCCTTTTTGTTTTTCCTCTCAGAGGATGACGGTCACCATGGTATACAGAAATGGGTTTCAGATGAGGTAATGGGTTTTATAATAAAACAAACACCACAACCCAAGAGTATACAACGGGGGAAATTTCTGCAGCTCCAACTTGTATTAATATA
>JAMKCH010009651.1:0-61898 GCA_023653785.1 Ophioderma brevispina | reverse complement strand
TAATCACAAAAAATGCCATTTTTGCACATTTCCTCTGAACACATGAACAAATGTGGCTGTGTCAATTAACCAATAAATGCTATATACAGTTTTTGATCACCTAACTATAGTAAATGGGGTTTTGATTTCATTCAGCCAGTTGCTGGAATGCTTACTGATGCATTTTTGGCGGTAAAACCTCTAAATCCAAGATGGCATCCAAAATGGCCGCTGTTTTGACACAAATGACAGTTTTTAATTATTTTTACGGATAAATATTGAAGAAAACCTCCAATCATCATGTGGTTATGTCAATTTTAAAACGTAATCACAAATTTGTCTACTTGATGTTTTTCACGTTCAAACCTTAATATTGTTTTACATAGCTCTTAAAATAGAACCTCTACTTAAGCAACTTGTGTAGCACACTGTTAGTGTTCAAACGCTGCAAGTTGTCTCTTTCAAATAAACAAATTTGCCCGAAAGTGTATAAAACTATATTTTGAAGTTACATTGTTGCCCATACTTATGGCAATATACACACAATGAATCCAGGTCATTTGTCCCTTTGTCTCACTCTGTATTTTTTTCTCTGTATAAGTCTTTCTTTCCCAACTTAATGCAAAGAATACTACATCATAACTATCTTCTGGTTTCTTGACTCCTTTTATGCCCAATCCCTGTACAATTTCATTCCGTTTTTTCTTGCACCACACCTTAGTTGGAGTGCAATCGGCATTGCAGCCACAACATGGTCATCCCCAAATTCCTGGTGGGTAATGGGGGCCTCCTCCCCATCTTGGAAGTGCCACGTATGTAAGTGCTATAAGACCCTTTTTTTCAGCATCGTTTTTTTTTTTTTTTTTTTTTTTTAAATTTCACACCAAGACCCCTATTTAGGGGGGAAAATTTTGTCATCGAATGCCCCTGGGTTTGGAAGCGACGAGTCCCTTACTCCCATATCAATTGCCATATGTGAGCCCCCCTGTTTTCCAAAACAAACAGATGGTGCTGGCATTACATCTAGCCATCAATTTGAATTTCCACTTGGAGTGTTTACATCCATCCATGGCCGTGTGGACCCTGTGGAGATGGAAGGTCTTGTGCTCACTTTGATACAGTTGCCTGATGATATGTACGCTTGTAGTTGGCCCTCAGTACTCTTTTACGTAAGGCACTCTGGCAAGGAGAAAGTTTGGCTGGAATCACATCTTCCAGAACTAAACATGTTGGACCGAAGTTCATTGACCCTGTAAGTCGAGGGTGATTAACTTCTTGGACCCTGCATAACAAATGCATCACGCAGGCTTCAGAGAAGTTGTATCATTCTCAGTAGCCACGATACAATGCTTTCTCTCATCTGCCCTTTAAAGCCAACATACACCTGTAATGAATGAAACTAACTCCTATTATATGCCCATCACATGCTGATTCTCCAAGTTTTGTTCCAATGGCTATGACATTGATTTAACATGTTCTAGATGCAGTCAGAAATAGACATTTGCTAGAAATCCATACCAGTCCACAAGCATCTGATGCCAATACCAGCATCGGTATCCAGGAGTGCGATATTTTTTTTTTTTTTCCATAGTTAATTTGATCATTACACTATAGCTTGAATAGATTACAAGTTAAAACTACGGAAATAATTTTGCATCCGGGGCGTTATTACACAACATCCGGACAACATCTGGCTGGTGTACCAAAAGTGAAGCATAGTGTGCATGCAGTTTAGTCTTCGATCATGCGATTTCCTCCAACTTATGACTAACTCGGTAATTTTCTTGTGTAGATTCATAGCATGTGGATACCAATTTGCCAAATTTTTTTTATGTCAAGGCTAATCTATGCATTAACAGCAGTTATCTAATTAGTACCACTGACGGATTGGAGCCAAGATAGCGAATAACCTCCTTTTTAAACTCTGGCAGTCCTGTTTGATGCTACACGAGCAGGAAGGCATTCCATAAGCCTACCGAGAATGGGAGAAATGATCTCTGTGGGAGGCCAAGTTGACCAATGGGGACTTTCACAAACAGACAAGTTCATTATACCTGACTGACAGCCTTTAACGAGGATCAACTGGGAAAGCTCTCATGTACACCCGCTGAGGCGATCTGGGTGCTTGTCCAGAAAACATGCGTGAAAAGATGACAATTTCCAACTGCCCTGCGATGACCAGTGGTTGGATTGTGAATGAGTGCGACTTCACTCTCGGGGATAACCAATGTTGCATGATGTGCACGTCTCTTGATTGCATCTAGTTTGGATAGTGAAGTGGGTGTTGCTCCACTCCACACTATGCTGTGCTTGCATATTCCATGTTGAATCGAACCATAGATTTATATATACAGCCCTATCAGTTGTCTCAGATAGGGTGCAGCCGCAGCAATCCATTCCTGACTGGCAGTTTAGGCCATTTTGGTAATCAAGAGACCATTAAGTCATTCCTGATGGAGATTCCATTAGATCGAAACCCTGTCACCCTCTTCTAGAGTTGTACCAAAGTAGTGGAGACTTGGATGGCCTTGTCAGCTCTTTCTTTTTGATTTTTCACTTGGTAGCCAATCACCGAAAAGTACATTTTTTTGAATTTGCCCAAGACTCGATTTTTCCTGCAGGTCTTTGTTTTCATCCTCCATCTATACTCCTACATACTTGAATTCTTTTTTTTCTTTTTTTTTTTTTTATTTTTTTTTTTTTTTTTTGTTATTTATTGTATGCCACCGACAAAAACATACATAATTACTTAAACAACAACGACACAGAACAGACAAGTACAAAACAAAAAAAAAAAAAAAAAAAAAAAAAACAAATAAACAATAACAAAAAAGAAACACCATAGACACCCACAGCCAGGAAAGAGCATAAAAAACACTATCATTAATGCGGTCATCCCATTTTATAGATTGATAAATTGTGTCACACAAAAACATGACTGTAATAAAAGGCACTCTTAGCTAGACATACCCATGAAGGCCTGAGTTACTACGCGGCGTCTGATCACGCTTTGTATTGGTCGACACGAACGGTACAAAAAAGAGTAATTAAAGTGCCTGTTCCGATTTACGAGTATTGCCGGCCCGTAACCAGATCCAAAGCCCGGCACCCGCACACCACACCCCCACCAAGCACAGTGGGAAACAAACTGTGGGGTTTGTGGCAGATGCATAATGCTTGTTGCAAAACCCCATCGAATACTGCGCTAACATTGACGGACAACATACCAAAACGGCCGGCCATTTGCCAAATCTGGGAATGAAATGGAACCGAGGCGCCCAAACCACAGGCGACAATGAGAAAAACACGGCCACCATCTGACATCAAAATCGACACAACTCCCGGGAAAAATCGGGGTGAGGGGGGTGGGTCCCAAAGACGATCGGAACACGCACCTTAAAATGGGCCTAATACAATGCCATGGGTACAAACATGGACCCTCAACGGATATAATGCCACATCGAGGCATATGCACGACTGCCGCCGGACCAGTACTATTACATGCATAAGTTCTGTCAATTAAAGATAAGATATCATTGTTGGTGCAAAAAGAAAAGAAGAGAAACAATTATTGATATGCTGCTTATTATCTTCTAAAACAGGGTTTTTCCATTTGTTTTTTGACACGTACAAAACGTACCATTGGAAAATGCAAATTATTTCTCAGAGTGTACATGTAATTTTTCACAAATTTATGGAAAGTTTAATATTCAAAAAAGAGTCTCTTGACATTTTTGTTAAATATGAATTTTTTGGCAAGAAGAATAATCAGAGAAGTCAGATTTAATGGGTATGTAATAATTCCAAAACACATCGATTGCAGTTCAATTCAATGGTCCATTATGATGAATTGTCTTATTTAACCATCTACAGATCTCGTTCCAAAAAGCATTTCCCATATGCATTCCCCAAAACAAGTGAAGCAATGTTTCGGGCTGATTCTTACAGAGATTACAAATTTGACTTATTTAAAACCAATTTGAAAAGAAAGGTATTGTTGGGATAAAGAAATGAATATATAAATTTGTATTGAAAAATTGTAATTTAGATAGTTGTTATTTTTGAATGGGACATATGCACCCAAACACCAGTTGGGATTTCACCAAGGGGTCAAGCCAGTTTTGTTGACATTAATGGGCTCTAGGCAATGACTCGGCCAGAGTCGGTTTAAAAAACTACTTTTGAAGGTTTAGGCTCCCTAACAGAACCCCTTCAACTGAAAAGATTGTACTTCAGAGCCTTTTATTAAACGGTAGGGGTGGTGGATGCTTCCAGTGTTTGGGAATTGCACTGAGTAAACCATAATATTTGATTAAAGGAACAGTTATGTTAAATTTCGTTACGAAAATCTCATAAGATAATATAGGCCATCCTAAGAACCACAGATCTTCAGTGTAAGGACTACTTTGGCACATCCATGACTGGTAAATCAACACTTGTTATATATTTTACACTAGAATTATACCACAATATTCATAGGCACATCGGAATTTTTTGTCTGTTGACATTGAAATCGAACCACGCTCTAATAACATCTTTAAGGAAATTATCCTTTAACATGTGGAATGGAAAATCTTTAGATACGATATTTAGCTTCAAGACAATTATTACGTTATTCCCAGCGAGATAGAGTGGTTGTATGGAAAGCATTCCATTTAGCATTTTCGAAACTATTTATAACCTTTTATCCAGCGCTACATTTTTAGGCCCTCTGTGAAACATTCGAAGTTGTCATTTTAGCCCACCGTGCTATAGTCATTAATAACAATTTTAAGACTAATCTTGTCAGGTTTTCCATTCCATATAAAAATTATTAAATAATCTTATCTACCGCATTTTTAGAAAGTGGTTAGGGGGATTTGGAAAGAAGAACAGTTAATTAAAAATGTTATTGCGAACAAGGCAAAACTTTTTACAATTGCTATCTACCAATGGGTGTTAGATCTCTCCTGCGACAACATATGAAGCTTGCGATTTGATCTTTTATAATTGGGAATGCAATTAATTGGAAGAGATCATCCTCCTTTTAGTAATATAAGCCAAGTAATTTGACTGGACCAGAAGTCAAGTAGCGACCTCTACCAATGGCATACAGAACTAAGTTTATCTCAAAATGCAATTTTGATACCGTAATGCCCTTTGATGAATATCTCAAGCAGATAGCATACTTGAATTCTTCCAAGATTCAATTAAGGCTGATTCAGAGATATCCCAGGAAGGGCGCCCTCAATTTTCAAAACAAATCGTTGTTTGCATATAAATTAATGCTTGTCTCTATAGTTCAGATTGGAAGTCCTTCATCTTAGAAATACCAACTTTGGTGTAAATCCTAACTGCCCTCAAACTGTGGAAGAGCATGTTAGGTGACTGTTTTGATTTCATGCACTATTTTATCAATTACTTGACCAAAAACTATATTTCAAAATCTCTGAGTCAGCTTTAAGAATTTGCTAAGGACTATTAGGACTTTCTAGGCTACTTATCAACTTGTTGGTTGGGGTGGTTAGCAATTATTACTATGGAAGAAGCGTCTCGACTTCTTTTCTATCCTGGACTCTCGTTTTTATTGATATTGGAGGTATGTACAGCGGCAGTAGCCGGCGGAGGAGGGTGCGAGGGGAGATTTGTACCCACCAAAATCTACAAATGCAAAAAGGTCCACAAAATGATGTGTGGGAGCGAAGCAAGCTAGAAAAAAATACAGGTTTAGCTTTTTTGGTCACAAAAAAAAGGGCAACATTTGGGCAAAAAGGTCACTTTTGCCAAATTTACACCCACTCTTATGTGAAAAGGTCCACATTTTGGGAAAAAGGTGTATTTTGAAAAAATACGCGCCACCCCCCCCCTTACCCCCAAGAAAAAAATCCTGGCTGCGGGCCCTGGGTATGTATCACAACCCAACGCACAGTGCTGCTGAGGCATGGATAACTTGTTTCATTAATGTCATTATTGTCTCCAGCCAAACTCACCAATATAAATTATTAACAAATTTCACAGTCTAATAAAATGGCCAAAAGCATCCAAATAACAATTAAAAGGAGTGGTTGGCTTGGTGTTTCCTTGTGTTTGACCAACTTCTCCATGCAACTCATGCATAAGCACAGACTTTGAGTTTGCAAAACACCATCTGTTGTGATAGTGAATAGGGCAGTGGTCCGAGTGATGAAACTCAAGAAACTTTATCGTGTTTTTAACCATAGTCCATTTGCAATGACTGCCATTTTGTTGAAAAAGATCTCCCAGGTATCGCAACATAAATTGCACCCCTCTTAATGAGCACTTCTTTGGCCATGGCTGCGATTCTGCTGACAACCATCAGAATGAGTAAACCTGGTTCAGCATTATCTGCTAATTATTCATAGTTTTATCAGGTTCATCCTCCGAACATGCAGTCTCTGTGTGACCATATTGGCTGAGCAAGCGACATGTTCCTTCCATTTTCATAGGAATTCAACCTGCCATTTGTCAACTCTTCCGAGGCTCTTGCTACCAGAGCAAATAAAAATTCATAGTGAAACAAGGATTCCCAGGCATTCAGCAACAGCAATGAGTGTGAAACATACAGTATAAATAAAAAAATGCTGACTGAGTCCAGAATGGAATCAGTCGAAGGCAGTTTCGCCACTCTAATTGCTAGCCCCAAACAACGAGTTGACAAGCAGCTAAGAACAGCACTAAGGACGGAAAGATGGATCCTTGGACAGCTTTCTTAAATGATCGTGGAAAGACACACAGGGGTAGAATTTTGTCGCGATGCATTGAATCAGTCTTTGATTTCCCAAAACAGATTTGGCGGGAGGGAATCATCTAATTTACTACTGATGGTTTAGTTTTAAGGTTTACGAGAAATATAAAATTGATTCACGCAAATCAATTTTCGAGAATCTTTGCGAGAAATCGATTCCGGTTCTCGCCGAAATTCTAGCCTGATCACACGTATGTTTAGGATTATAGACGTGATCTATTTGCACCATCGGGATCCACATGCTATGAATCTAAAGCAGAACAGGGTATGATGAAATGCCCGAGAAATTCCAGAGTTAATGTATAAGTTGGATATAAACCTGATCTAAGACTAATCCTGCATGCCCACTTGCTTCATTCAAGTACCCCAGCCTAGAAGTTGTTTGTAATGATTTTCTCGGATAACGATGTCATGGTACTGGCATCAGCTGCTTGTGGACTGGGATGAATTTCAAGTGTAAATCTTTCGGCCTCAAGCTGCATCTAGAACATGTTACCATCAATGTCACGCCCTTGGAACACAACTTTGAGAATCAGCGTGTGATGGGCTTATAGGCGCTCTATATTGGGATGACATTTGTTTTGGGATAAAATGCCCATTTGCACTTCCAAACCAATGTGGGTGCAAGAAATGGACTGAAATGTACATGGATTTGCACTGGTCCAAAGGAGTGCAAGAATCAGCCTATCATGCAGTAGTATCCTGAGAACGAGTCAGCTCATTCTTAAATGGTCAAGAAAACTTACAGATAAGAGTCGACACAGATGATATCTACTAAGTATTACTTCGTGTATTCGTACATATACTTGGGTAAGAACCATTAAGAAACTGAGATAAAAGGACAAATGAATCTGCTGTCATCATGTAGGTTATTGCACAATATTGTAGCAATACAAAATATATTTGTAAGTGTAGAGTTCCTATTTAAGAGGCTTGTAAACTAGTAGTTTTTAAAGTGGAAAACAGCAGTCATTTTTGGGTGGTTCCTGGGTGCATTTGTTTTTTTTTTTTTCCATTTGGATTGCTTTATGTAATTCTAAATCAGTCAAAACCTTAACATTTATATGAGCAAAGTGTTGTTCCGTAATGGCGTACTTGTATTGATCCTTTTACAGCCTTACAGGTTATATAGATGTGCTAAAAAACGGGTTTTGGTGATGCGATACATTACTTGGGCGTCTAAACTTTTCACAGAATATGTTTGTAGGATGTCTTTTCACATTATTTTATAGGGACAAGTAATAACAAGTAATAATTACTCATGAAATAAGGATTTTCATGATGTAGAAAACTGTCTCTTTCTTTATCTCTTTTTGGTAAAAAAAAAACGTCAATAAACCACAATTTTTGCTGTGCATACTTCGTAGGTATACAAACTCCTAAAACCCATCAAACCTGGTATAATCTGTAGAAATTTGATTTGCTTTAAAATGACACCAATCACATTGCTGATTGGAGGTTTCTTCAACCAGTTATCCTTAAAAACATTTGTGTTGTACAAAGCAGATTTGTTTTTTTTTTTTTTTTGGCCACTGGCCGCATCTTGGATTTAGAGGTTACCGCAAAAAATGAATCATTAAGGCCTATTGCAGCAACTTAAATCAAGCATTTATTATAGTGTGGTGATCAAAAAACCTGTCTATAGCATTTTATATGGTAATTGACCTACATTGTCATATGTTTACAGAAATATGCAAACAAATGGCGTTTTTTGTGATTAGACCCCGTTCATTCTTTAGACACTATAACCTTTTAAGTTAAACTAGCTATGATCCTGTGCATTTCAACAAAAATGCATAGTATATGAGGGCAAATTCCCGAGAAGTCTTGATCCAATTATGAAGAACCATTTTGATACCTGTGGGGGAGAACGATTCAGTCCGCAACATGTTTTTTGAAAAAAATGGCAAAATAGCCTTTTGGCCCCCCCCCAAAACGGGGTGTAGATAACAATGACAAACCCTCAAAAGTTGATATCATCAGGTAGATAATGCAAATTATTCGTATTATGACACCCAAAGAACAAAGGTGATGTGATGGGAGGCTCACAAGGACTTACTCTCAAAATACTGTCGTAGCTAAAACGGCGGCCGTTTTGGCCCCATGCTTGGATTTCAAGGTGGACACGCAACAAAATTTAATAGCACACCTCTGATTATTGTGTATTATCATAAAAAATACCAAAAAAATCAAGGTGTGCTTAGTTTTGTAGTGACTGGCAAGTAACGTGCTATTTTTGATTGGCCATCCACTTATTTTTAGAAATTCGCCGGTAGAATTCAGGGAGTTAAATTGTTACATTCTGTTTTATTTTTCAGGTGGCATCATTTATGGGGAGAAGATGCTACAACCCATCCTGAAAACAGTAGTGAACCAATCTCGTAGAAACAGTGACAGGGACTGGGGCACCTCAATAGCCATGCCTGTGAGAGTAGGGACCCTCGTAAACTACACTGGCTCTTTGAAACCCTGAGGAATCGCCCATTCAAGGAAGGGGCTCAGTCTTAGAGCAAGCGTAAGGGATTTCTTCAATATTCCAATTTCTAAATTCACATTTGTGTTGTGAACTTTTTCGACCTGAATAATGAACAATACTCACTAATGTATAAGTACGAGAAAACTAAAAAGAGCAGCATATTTTAAAACAGAATCTATTTTTACAAAGTACATGAAATGGATTGACAATGTGCTGTTGTTTTAACGACCCCCCCCCCCCAGTTTTGCCTTGTATGTCTTAAAGGTTTGTTTAATGCAGCAAGAGTGGAGAGTACCTGAGCTCTTCAACGCTTAATCAGTAACCTAGAGCCCTACCTCACACACAACTACAAGAATGTCAGGGATCGCATCGGCAGGTAGGAGGAGCATGTACTTAAGTGACTCAAAACAATACTCAATCGATGGTTGACCGACGGTTCGTAGCGTTTGAGCCGTGTTTCGTTGTTTAGAACAATAGAATACTTGTTCAACTAGACCGGAGAGCAACCTGGTGTGTTTTGAAGTCACCCCTAACTGTGCTCATTCTGGTTATGAATCTTGTCGACGCAGGCTTATCATAATGGAACCAAACCCAAAGGTATAGATGATGAAGATCTATAAACATGACCAATTTGCGGGGAGGGAAGGGAGGAGAATGGCAATTATACTTGATTACCACAAATAGGCGGGCCCTCCTAACAGTGCGAAACTGATATGGAAAATGTAGGCGCAAGACAATGCAGAAGACGCAAGTGTGTGTATTATGTGTGACGCCGCGGGCGGATCTGTGCAAAACCCTCGAGTGGATTTTGGTTTTTTTACTTTCTTTTACGAGCGAATGATAACAACAAATAATACCGCCTATTTGTGGTAATCAAAGTCTATATATACAGTTTACAGCCAAGATAATCCATTTAGGGATCTTAGCTATGAGGCGTACTCAGGAGCGGGTTCTTTCCTTGATTGAAGTTTTACCAGCCTAACTGATAAAAAACACAAATCAAAATATTGAAAGCACGTACTTTTAACAAGTAGTTCCTCCCACCCAGTAGTGAAGATATTTTTCATCTTAAGCCCTTTACCAAAATTTTCTCTTCACAGTATGCTGACAACAATATCCTATTGACTACATGTTGCCCAATGGCACAGTCACCACATCACCGCATCGCAAGGGATTTGTCGACAGGCTATGCCCAAGTTAACATTACTACAAAACCCAGAGACATGGGATACATCATCGGGGCACAAGGAGTCAATGGTCAGCTGATGCACCAGATGCAGTAGGGTCTGATCATGTAGCAAGAGGAGAGACAATTGCTATTAGGTTATGCAAAACAGGTAGGCAGAGGGAGGCATAGCCCACAAGAGTAAGGCGGTATTTTCAAAGGGAGTCTAACTTTATACCGGGTTTAAACCAGGGCAAGTCCTACGTGAAAGTGGACTTTTTTCTTTCAACATACTCTGAAAGTGTTGCCATTTGAAACTGTTGTATTATGCTGAAAGGAAAAAGTCCACTCAGGTAGGACTAACCCTGGTTAACCCTTTCCGAATACCAGCCTAAGAGTCTAAGAGAAGGGAACAGCCACAGAAAAAAAAATACCCAGATTATTTTTATTTCTGGACATCTTTTGGGAAAGAATAAGGTTATTTTCAAACCATTTACCTCAAATTAGAGCAATCTGTAATCAGTCTTTGTTACCTGTTTATTTTGATTTCAGTTATTGAAGTGGATCAACGGCAGGCTAGTAGATGGGGGGGCCAAGTTTACCGCAGAAATGTTCCAGTTTCTTCCATTAGTAAGTCTACCTTTTTTCTGAATGGCCTCAGTACAAGGTTGTCATTTTGTATTAGACTCATGGAATGCATTTGAATCCTGAAATGTTTTGGTATGCGGTGTCTGTGAAGGTTCAAGTAAAGCAATTTTCAAGAGAAAAAACAGGCGTTTTTTGTTGATTAAGACCCCGTTCATTCTTAGACACTATAACTTTTTAAGTAAACTAGACTATGATCCGTGTTACTTTTCACACAAAATGCAATATATTTATGAGGGCAAATTACTGAAGAGTCTTGAATCCAATATGAAGAACCATTTGAATGTGGGGGAGAACTATTTCAGTCCGCAACATGTTTTTTGAAAAAAAAAAAAATGGCCAAATATTGATTTTTGGCCCCAAAACGGGGTGTGTAGTAAACAAATGAAACCCCACAAACGTTTTTGAATATAATGTGTAGATAATGAATTATCTTCAATATGACACCAAAAGAACAAGGTGATTGAGCTCACATAGGACATACTCTCAAATACGGTCGTTAGCTAAACGGCGGCCGTTTTGGCCCGCCATCTTGGATTTCGAGGTGACGCACCAAAAATTTAATTAGCACAACCTCTGAATTATTGTTGTTATATAAAAACTACCAAAAAATCAAGGTGTGTGCTTAGGTTGTAGTGATCTGGAAAGTAACTTGCTTTATTTTGATTTTGGCCCTCCACTTATTTTGAGAAAGTCGCGGTAGACGTCAGGGAAGTAGGTTTTAATGTACATTCTGTTTTATTTTCAGGTGGCATAATTTATGGAATGCTACAACCAAACTGAAAACAGTAGTGAACAAATCTCTGTAGAACAGTGAAAGACTGGGGCACCTCAATAGCCATGACGGTGAGAGTAGGGACCCTCGTAAACACACTGATCTTTGAAACCCTCATGGAATCGCCCATCAAGGAGTGGCTCATTCTTAGATGCAAGGTAAGTGGATTCCTTCATATTACCATTTCTATTTAACATTTTTGGGTGAACTTTTATGACCCTGAATTACACAATTACTCACAATTTATAAGGTACGAAAACTCAAAAGGCAGCTATTTAAAAAACAAGAATCTATATATTTAAGTATCATTGAAATGGATTGACAAGTTGCTGTTGTTTTACTACCCAGTGGCCTTGTAGTCTTACAAGGTTTGTTTAATGCCAGCAAGGAGTGGAGAGTACCTGAGCTCCTCAACGCTTTACTCACGTACCTAGAGCCCTACCTTCACCACACCAACTCCCAAGAATGTAAGGGATCGCATCGGCAGGTAAGAGGAGCATGACTTAAGGTGTGACTTCAAAACTCAATCGGGGGTGACCGCGGTTAGTTAGCGTTTGAGCTGGGTTCGTTGGTTTTGTTAGAACATAGAAAAACTGTTGCCAACTAGACCGGAGAGCAACATGTGTGTTTGAAGACACTAAGTGCTCATTCTGGTTAGGAATTTGGACAGCAGGCTTATCCATAATGGAAACAAACCCAAAGGTAGCTGATGAGGGGGGATCTATAAACATGACCAATTTGACTTGGGAGGGAAGGGAGGAGAGGAGAATGGCAATTAGACTTTGATTACCACCAAATAGGCCTCATAACATGCATAATAGTGCGAACTGATATGGAAAACTGTAGGCGCAAGACAATGCAAGAGACGCAGTGTGTGATTATGTGTGACCGCGGTTATGTGCAAACCTCGGTGGATTTTGGTTTACCTTTACGCGCGGAATGATAACAACACAAATAATCCCGCCTATTGGTGGTAATTAAAGTATTAATATATACAGTTTACATGCCAAGATAATCCATTTTAAGGGATCTTTAGCTAGAGGGTACTCAGGAGCGGGAGGGGGTTATTTCTTTGATTGAAGTTTTACCAGCCTACGGATTAAAAACACAAATCAAAAATATTAAAGCAAAGTATCTTTACAAGTAGTCCTCCACCCAGAGTGATAGTGAAGATATTTTTCATCTTAAGCCTCACACAATTTTCTTCTTCCACAGTCTGCTGACAAAAACGATCCTATATGACTACATGTTGCCCAATGGCACAGTCACCACATCACCGCATCGCAAGGGATTTGTCGACAGGCTATGCCCAAGTTAACATTACTACAAAACCCAGAGACATGGGATACATCATCGGGGCACAAGGAGTCAATGGTCAGCTGATGCACCAGATGCAGTAGGGTCTGATCATGTAGCAAGAGGAGAGACAATTGCTATTAGGTTATGCAAAACAGGTAGGCAGAGGGAGGCATAGCCCACAAGAGTAAGGCGGTATTTTCAAAGGGAGTCTAACTTTATACCGGGTTTAAACCAGGGCAAGTCCTACGTGAAAGTGGACTTTTTTCTTTCAACATACTCTGAAAGTGTTGCCATTTGAAACTGTTGTATTATGCTGAAAGGAAAAAGTCCACTCAGGTAGGACTAACCCTGGTTAACCCTTTCCGAATACCAGCCTAAGAGTCTAAGAGAAGGGAACAGCCACAGAAAAAAAAATACCCAGATTATTTTTATTTCTGGACATCTTTTGGGAAGAATAAGGTTATTTTCAAACCATTTACCTCAAATTAGAGCAATCTGTAATCAGTCTTTGTTACCTGTTTATTTTGATTTCAGTTATTGAAGTGGATCAACGGCAGGCTAGTAGATGGGGGGGCCAAGTTTACCGCAGAAATGTTCCAGTTTCTTCCATTAGTAAGTCTACCTTTTTTCTGAATGGCCTCAGTACAAGGTTGTCATTTTGTATTAGACTCATGGAATGCATTTGAATCCTGAAATGTTTTGGTATGCGGTGTCTGTGAAGGTTCAAGTAAAGCAATTTTCAAGAGAAAAAACAGGCGTGTTTGATGCAACAATTACAAAGTTCTTAGTTTGCTGTTGTTACTTCACAAATGAAAGTGAAGTTTTGCAGTTTATGTACAGGGCAATGTTCCTTTGGGCTTTTGTTGTAGAGAAATAGATGTTAAAATGTTGTCAACTGGAATGTTAAACTAGCAGGTTTTAAAAGTCTTTCCATATGTTAAGTTTAACTTCAATCATAACCAAATTTGGTGACAATCTTGGTGGGTTGGTTTCAAGAATGTAACAGCCATTTTAGGTCAAAGGTCCTCTAGGGTTATGGAGGGATGCATTGGTATGTTATTCATTTTAAGTAGAATATAATGGCTATTTCAAGAACACTTCATATGAAGGTAGCATTGGCTAAGAAGTCATAGGTCCCTTTGCAGGGTAATTTAGTGTGGTATTGTGCTAAAAAGCTGTAAACGTTTTTCTTGAAGGATTAGTGATATCATCGGCTCAACTTGATTTTTCTTGACCAAAAAATATTTCAATTTGGACAATTGGGTAGCGGACATAAATTACCTATCACCAAAATTTATCTACTTGTAGAACTATGAAATCAACATGTATAAATTGTACATATATTTTTGAGGAATGAAATCATTCAGGTAAATTACCATGAAACAGCAATAAACTGATATCAAGTAAGACTCATATTAGAGAAAGTGGCAGATGCTTAATAAGAGTACTGCCATTTTTCTTTTTTTTTTAAAGTTGCATGTATCGATCTGTTGAGTCACAAACGTTTAGGAAGATCCATCTCCACTTATTGAACTGGTGCACAATAGTGATATAAAACAGGTGTGACGTGAAAAATAATATTTGGGAGTTGCAGAGCCAGTGTTGAAATGACTCATGTTTTACATGGACAACTTTGATAGGAAGATTATGGGGATGTTCTAAAAGAATTTTGGGTCTAAAGGTGCAGAAGCTTGCAATGAGAATATGAAAACAAAGCATCTTTGTATTTTTAAAGATAGCTAGAAGTTCTTAGATCTACCTACAACCAGAGCGATATGTAATATGAGGCCGAGTGGCTTATATCCACATAATCCTCTGGACATGTAAGATGAACAAGTGGGCTACATCAACATATCCTCTGGGGACATGTAAATGAGCAGTGCTTATATCACATCTCCTCGCGACAATTTTTTTGTAATTTTGAGCAAGTGGCTTATATCACATATCCTCTGGACATGTAATATGAGCAAGTGGCTTATATCACATATCCTCTGGACATGTAATATGAGCAAGTGGCTTATATCACATATCCTCTGGACATGTAATATGAGCAAGTGGCTTATATCACATATCCTCTGGACATGTAATATGAGCAAGTGGCTTATATCACATATCCTCTGGACATGTAATATGAGCAAGTGGCTTATATCACATATCCTCTGGACATGTAATATGAGCAAGTGGCTTATATCACATATCCTCTGGACATGTAATATGAGCAAGTGGCTTATATCACATATCCTCTGGACATGTAATATGAGCAAGTGGCTTATATCACATATCCTCTGGACATGTAATATGAGCAAGTGGCTTATATCACATATCCTCTGGACATGTAATATGAGCAAGTGGCTTATATCACATATCCTCTGGACATGTAATATGAGCAAGTGGCTTATATCACATATCCTCTGGACATGTAATATGAGCAAGTGGCTTACATCTGGAATATCTTGTTTTCTGTGCATTGCTTGTTCTGTTATCCTTATTATGCATCTATGGAGTGTCTTACTGCTAAGTTGGTAATTGGCCACAGTAACATTTTTCACCTTTGCTGTAATGCTCTTCATTTTGTGAATGTCTTAGCTAAAAATAGTCTGCACCATCAATTAATATTTTGTGGTTTGTTCCATTTAGGTTGTTCCATTAGAAAGTTTTGAATGCGACGAGGAGTTGAGACAAGAAGCAGAGGTGACGTTATCATGTCTAGCACAAGCCTCGTTGTCACCAGAAGTAGTTCCACATGTCTTACAAGCAGTACAACAAGTAGGTATACAATGTCTGGCCCAAAGTATGAAGTAGCGTGTTGTTTATGGAATGGGTAGCGGAGATACCATACATGTGTTCACTGCATGTCACAGGTGCTTTGCTGCACTTGATTCTTTCTTCCCAACATATGCTGAGAAGAATAAGTAGGTTGATGTGATGAGAAGAAGCAAACTCCCCACGACAGACTACACTATACCTTGCCTCAAATGTTCATACAAGAGATACTCATACAGGTCATGTCCAAGAAATAATGTGCTGGATTATAGAGTCAACCCTTAAGCTCGGAAAGACAAATAACTACTCCAGCTGAGTAGCTTTGCCTTTACAGTTGTAATCTTGAGCAGAACTTGTGATATGTGTAAAAATTGTGAAGAAAATTATTTCGGACTTAAAGCCAGTTGGAAACTGTGGTCCAAATTATTATGTTGCCTAGGTAAGTAATGAGTGGTATTATAGGCCTCTCCAATGAGTAAATAAATAGGTGTGGCTAGTGATTTATCTGTGACAGCCATCCATTGATGCACACAAAGTACCAAGTTGTTTTCTCTCAGTTGTTTTCACCATTGATCTGTCCCACCCAGAGGGTGTTTTGAATCAATCCCATAGTGCATTGCAATGTGTCTATATTGTACCATACGTGTCGGTACTTAAGGATTGAAAGTGGCCTAGAATTTTTAAGAACCACAAGACTTTCATGATCATGCTAAAAATTCCTAAGTACATGTACTAGCACTTTGTGGACTAAAATGTGTGTAGTTGTCTAGGGTTTGTGTGTTAAGAATAGGATTTTTGTGGGATCACATACCCTTTTAGGGTAATTTTCCCCAAACTGGTTGCATTGTGGGATGGAATCGATACACCCTCTGTCCCACCAAAATACTGATCATACCTAACTAAGTGGTCAAGGAGAACTAGTCCATTCCTTCCAATGCAATGTGTTAACTGTTTGCGATCTATTGCTATTACAGATAGCCAGCGGGAATTCCTGGCGAGCCAAGTGTAGTGTAATGGCCTACCTGCAGGTGATGATATAACAATAACCTGTTCATTGTGAGTAGTCAATCTGAGAGTGCAGAGATGATACACAATATAGTGCTGGATCTACTCAAAGATGATAGGTTAGAGGTGAGTTAGACTTGATCAGGAGGCCGTTTCACAAAGACTTGAGATCGATTTCAAGTTTGACTTATCAAGCGTAAGTTTCAACTTAATCAATATTCAAACTTACGTTTGATCAAGTTACGGTTGATAAAATCAAACTTAAAATTGATTGTAATTCTTTGTGAAACAGGCCCCCGCCTCTCAAAGAGACTCAACTAGTGTCTGCAGCTGAAGTAACCATATAGAGTTTGCTACATAAAAGTGCCTACCTGACTGGCCAAACAAGAAAAATGTGTTTGTCTACTGTAAGAAGTTGGACCGGTTTTCTGCGTCTAAAGGCAAAATGATTTTTCTACTTGTTTGACAACCTGGCAATTCCACACAAGCCCTTCATGTTTTTGTGCTAGCAAAGTGGGCAATTCAAGACTTTATATAATACAAATATATAATGCCATGATAGGCTCTGGTTAAAACTGTGTGGACTGTGTTATGGTCCCTTAGTGACTGTAATAGTGCAATTACAGTCACCGATGGAGCCATAGTTTAACCAGCTAAATAAAGGCAGTACATATTTGTTTATATACTTCATTAATATAAATTTCTCATTCTTATTAAGAATTTGGTCTGTAAAAACTTGTAAAGACTCAAATCAAGGTCACTCTTAGGACAGCGAAAACCGTATGTCTTGGCAGTGCCTTACGCGAGTGATGCATGATGCCACAGTCATAAATGTCACTATTGGAAGAACCTCCATTATCCATCAAATTTCTACCCCCCCAGTTTCCTCTCTTTCTAAACCAGGAATAGTACTTTTTTGGGGGGTTGTATAGAGGATTATTTGATGACATGAAACCGCTTCGAACCAATTCAATGAACAAAATCTGGAAGAAGTTAATATAAATTATTACTGCTGTGAACTTTTAATGAAATATTTGACAGGTATAGAATTACAGAAACTTAAAGTTCAATGAACAACAGTACCTTCCACCTTTTTACAAACTTAAATATCATGTTTCGTATTCTGATTAATTTAAAGGTAGATTTAGAAAACATGATTCCACAAATTACTAATTTGCTAAATATCTGACAAAAATGTGAAAATCTTGGCATAAATGCATCATTTTCTTGACTTAGCGTTTGCAATATTCGTTTTTTGCCAGGAGGTGAGAGAATGGCCGGTGGGACATAAGTGCGTCTATACACTGCAGGTTTCTTCACAATGCATCCCAAGTCAAGGACATTTCGAAAACTCTGCAAGACCAAACTACCATCAAAGAAACTACGATTAGTGTCAGCCAATATTTAACTGAAGGTAAGTAATTGCAGCAAAAATTTATCATGTTCTGAATATTCTGTAGGGGATTACCTCCTCCAGACCATTAGTATGATTTATGAGACCCTTTTGTGTGTATAAGAATTCAACAACTTACCTTCATTTTTAAGCTACGCCTTCAAATTGAAAATATTGCACACTTTTTGGTCAATGTAATCCTACTGAAGAGAGAGAGCAGGCTATTTTTGTTGATGATGCATTGAAAGTTTTAAGATCTTCCAAAGTTACAGTAGGAAGTTTGTTTCTTTTTAAATGAAAACATTTTAATATTAAGTTTCATGCATCAAACATCACAGGTATTAAAAGATTAACTCCGCCCAGGTTTTTTGTCAAAATCCGGTGTATTATCTTTAGCATGATGGAAGGTCGACTTTGGTTTGATTGTAATGCAATGCTCGCATTTTTAAGACCCTGATATGCTTAAGCAGGTGTTTTCGCACTTGGATTTTATGCTATGCATCATCGAAATTTGATTTAATGCTTACAAAGCCTTTTTTTGAGATCATTTGAAAGCTGATACAGTGTCATCTTCTCAAATGGTCTTGGAAGAAAACAAACAAGGGGAAGTAAGCATTAATCTCTATGCATCTTATAGATCCAAATTTAATCTGTTCTTGTTCAAATCAGTCAAGAAAGATTTACCTGTACTTAAACGAAAGTATTTCTTTCATGTTGGTAATACAGTGCCAGAAAAGAAGATGATATTTTGGAATTAAAAGTTATAAAAAAATACAAGAGGTGGGAATAGTATGGATCATAATTCTATTACAGTATGAGAAGATCCAAATAAGTTTTTGAGTGCATTCCACTTTTAAGAGTTCAGCCAAAGAAGTGGTAATTTGGACCAGACAGCCAAAAATGTGTGTTCACTACCTAAGAAAGGTACAAATTCTAGTAATACTTTTGAAAGCTACATGCCTCTAGTGTATGAAATACCATGCTAGATAATTCTAGGTAGACGTTTCATATAGAAGTCCATGGATGCAAATGAGGTATTGTCATTCATTCTGTCAAGCGCTACTGCACAACGTCATATAGCGCATGACGGTATCAACTGTAATACCTCATTGCCACCCATGGGACTTATATATGAAACGTCTACCTAATTCTAGGAGTAGTTTAGTCTCGGAATTCAGTTGTTTATTGGAGAGTGTGAAATACTATATTGTAAATTGATATACCCAATATGGAAACAAAGACCAATTTGAATAAATTGGATGACTTATACCTTGGCTCGGGTAACTCTAAGGTAAAGGTAAAGGGGACGGACCTGATGTGTACACAGGAAAAGAGTGCCCATCTCTCTTCGAAGCGATTGGGCCACTCCACCTTAATGTTGCTGTAGGGGCTCGCTACGCCTCCTCTACAGCGACGTTTTATCCTTCCCCGCATTGATAATGCGGTAACCCATTTATTACACATGGGTAGGGAGGAGTAATTGGGTAAAGCGCCTTACTCAAGGGTGAAACACATTGGCCACAGAGGGGCTCGAACTCACAACCTTTGGCGTGCAAGTCGGGTGCTTTATCCACTGGACCACATGTGCCCTCTTCGGGTAGCTCTAACTATTGCTTATTAATGTTTTTTCATGAAATATATTTTATGAAAGCAGAAATTTTCTTCCGTTCCTTTGAAAATGGCAGTTTAAGCATTTTTGATTCATATCACTGCATGGGAAAATATTTTTGGGGATTGCCCATATCATTTCATATCTCACAGATGATTTTCATAACATATTTACATTTGTGTTACAATTTGCAGATTTTTCGTTAGCAGTAGTTCAGCGCCATGCAGGTATTCTAGGTCTGAGTGCCTGCGTTCAAGCCTATCCCTATGATGTGCCTGAATGGATGCCACAAGTCCTGATGGATCTCACAGACCATTTACATGACCCACAACCAATAGAGGTAACACAGGCCTTGTAGAAGTAAAGGCCTTCATAAAATCTCTTGTAAGGCAGAGAGTGTCGTCTTCCCTATATTGCTGAGCTGTTTGTCTCAATTGAATAAATCTGTTGCTTGGATTCCGAGTCACATTGGTATTCAAGGCAATGAAAAGGTTGATGTATTAGCAAAAGAAGCCCTTAATATGAATATAACAAACATTGAGATCCAGGGTGCAAAATAAGATTTTTAAAGGGCACCCAATTTCAAGGCAATTTTCAATTGTGTAAAAGGGCATCAAGGCAATTACATGTTAATGAATAGGGCCAAGAATGGCAAAAATTTAGGGCATCAAGGCAACTGGTAAGGGCACCAAAGGCAATTGCCTTCGGTTATTTTGCGCCCTGTTGAGATCCCCTTTACAGATTTTAAGGCTTCAGTTAATTGCTATATCAGAAATAGGTGGCAAATGCTGTGGGATTCATTTCCTAATAATAAAATGCATGCTTTTCAACCAACTGTTGGACGAAGGGACAAGATTGTATTAGCGCGATGTAAAATTGGTCATACTTATATGACCCATAGTTATTTGCTTAGAGGTGAGCCAGTCCCTCAGTGTATTCCTTGTGATTGTGCTCTTTCTGTGAAACATGTATTACTTGAGTGCAGTGATTATGCGCTTATTCGTAGAAAATATTATAGCGACCCAGATTTGAAAACATTATTTCAAGATAGGCCTCTTCAGGTATAAATTTCCTGAAGGAGGCTGATCTGTTTAAATATTGTTAACTTTTTAAAAATATTGTAACTAGAATTTACTGGGGTGTATGTTTCATAAAGGTTTTGATTTTGTTAAAAGGTTAGATGTGTTTATCTTAAAGCACTATCAGTGATTTGATAAATCAGATAAACAAAAAAATCATCAAAAATCAGATTTTTGCATGTCTGGAACTAGTATTGGTATTCTAACATACCCTGCAAGTGATACGACCAAATGCAGCCTAATAAAGACAAAATCGGTTATTTTAGTCATAATTGTCCAAACGGACACTTTCTACAACGCGTAATTGAATGGAGATTCGTATCTTTGAACACTGCGCTTTTCTTCCTTTTCTGTTAATTTTTCATTTGGAAAAATTCACTTATGAAAATTCTACAGACTTATCCTTCACTTTTAAACTATTCCTGCAAATTATCCTCTGTCGGATAAATCACTGATAGTGTCTTTAATGACACGATATGACACAATTGTGTTGAATTGTCGTTAAATATTAATACTCACTGTAACATTCTCTTATCATTTCTGCATACTTCATGAACTGAATCAGAAAATGAGAATCCGTCTGAATATGTGGAGGGAGGTTTGAAGATGTTTTTCTATAGTTTGAAGAGTACTGAATCAGATTTTTGTCCAACCTCTGGGAAATGTGGGGAACATTTTGACACCAGATGAACAATTTGACACCAGTTTTTTCAAAACCGAAGCACTGGGTAAGTTTTACCCCAGGATGACCTTGAACCTTAATAGGACTGTGCCTGTTTTAAAAGGTCAGAACCTTGACAAACTATACTGTTTTTAATCCTTATAAACGAGACCAATGTATTGGCATGCATTTAAACACAATTTGAATTGCTTTCAAATTTACACCTGTACTGAATTTAACCCCTTTTTTACAATGTTCCCCACATTTATCGAGGTTGGACCCAAAAATTCTGATTCAGCACCCTTCAAACTATAGAAAACATATTCAAACCTTCCCCAAACTTCGAGAATAGGATTCTCGTTTATAACCCTACTAAGTATTTTGGTTAAGTCTCTGAGTAAACTAAATTGTTTGTTCTATTCTTTTCTTGTCATAGATGACAGTTCGCAAGACTCTGTCTGACTTCCGTCGCACTCACCACGACAACTGGCACGAGCATAAACAACAATTCACAGATGATCAACTGGTAGTATTAACTGATCTTTTAGTCTCACCATGCTATTATGCATGATGAAGAACCATTCTATGTCTAGAACCATTCTATGTCTAGAACCATTCTTAAGGTGGGGGAGAACTTAATTAAAGCTTGTTATTAAAACAAAAGCATCCATGCTTGCGATATGTAGATGGACGTGATTGGCCTACGGCATCAAGAGACCGAGTCTACCAAATGAGGGTTACGACAGGAATTCATCTCACTCTGCTCTGGTACATCCACCCTGTTGCAGCACGCTTGTCCCTTCTTAGTGAGACATAATAGAAAACTGCTTTGTGGTATATTTGGTAATTAATGTGTGTATGAGACTCGTGTATTTTAACACTATTCCACTGTCTTGTCCGTACAAATGCACCTTTCTGCATAATACTTATAACACAGCTAGCAATACCAAAAACAATATAACTGCAAGAAAAGTCACTGTTGCAATAAGTAGGTACAGAAGCAATTTCATGTCAAAGTTGTAATAGAGAAATACTAAGTGATAACAGAACAGGCTAAAATATTATGCACATCTATTATAAAGCAGTGCACAGCAATTTGGGGAAGCATCGAAAAACATACCGCCAAACACTTGTCATGCAGATCTTATACGCAAAATAATAATCCTTTGATTTAAATCTTTAGGTCTAATTTTATCAATTTGTTTTGTATATGTACAACACGATGGTAAGGTACTGTTAAGGTACATGGTAACATGCCTATATTTATTCTCCTGCAACAGATTGTGAGTTATCGACAAATCCTTACGTTAAAGGTGCATTTCGTGATTCCGACACCTTCTGTTTTATTCTTTGTTCACTAGATATCCTTGAGAAAAGGTTATTCACAACTTTCTAGTTGATCCCGACCTTGCGTTTTTGTGTAAAGACCAAATGCTTGTTTCCCACGGTCCCACAGGCCACTCTGCTATAATTTCTGTCTGTTTACGGACAGAAAATACAAAATTGCAAATTTCTTACAGTTACGACCGAATTTGCACGTAAGATTAGGTACACATGGATTACTAATGTTGACGGTTCAGATGATACAAAAATCTCAACTTTTTTAGGTAAGTTAGGGGACGAGGATGTGGATCACGAAATGCCCCTTTCAAATGGGCATGTGTGTATTATATCAATCTAGACTGTCCATTAATGATAGTTACACAGGTGTAAGGGCACTTTATCTGTAATCAAATTGAAGCCATGTAATCAAAGTAATATATCTGTATATTTACATAATTTACACCCAAAAAATTTGGTTTTGGAAACAGATTCATAATCAGTATAATGCTTGAAGTTGTACTGCAAGATTATACACCATCCTTTTCTCTGAAATTCACCATCATAGCCAAAGTTTCATTGGAATCTATTTTACCATTTTGATGTAAGCAACAATTGTAAGCATTACTGTGACCATGTACAAAATGGTTACCAGTAATTTAAATCACTTTTTTTCCATATTTTGAAAACAAGTGAGTTAAGGTAGATGTTTGCAGATGTGATTGGATAGTTAAGGTTTCTATTGATACTAAATAGATTTGATGGAATGAGTTGGAGGTCAAGGTTGAGTATGGATAGGGCTCCTTAAACTATTGAAGCTACATTAGTCAATAAAGAATACTGGATAACTGAGAGCATTCGTCATCATCATACATTAGTCAGGGCAAGGTGTGTTAATTGAGTTCTTCAAAAGTCTGACAACATACTGGGTCAAAGGTGAACAGAGAAAGCTCATTTTAAAATGCAGTGCCAAATATTTACTATAAGTGTGTTGCATGAATTCTAGACATGCTCAGTACTGCACCTGAAATATATAACGTAAGTCATCAGCTCCAGGAGTCTGAATTGTCTCACACCTGCCAGTTTTATATAACTATACAAAATCTCTTGGCAGATGATTGATGAATACCGCATCACATGATATTAAGTAGTATTACCATTTTGCGCTGCAATCTACCATAGTACTATTTCATGGTATTATAGCCATTGAGTAATTTATCACGTTCAACGATGCTTAAACTTGGATAGCACTGCGATCTTTTCTTCATTAATCACACGTAATATGTTGGTTACACAAGTGCTGGTAAGAGATTGCACACACACACACACACCATTATCCGCTGACATCTACCACCATTTTTACAGCATCTCTAAATGGCTCATTACATGATATACCTCTCTGAGTAACCAATCAAAATAGACCTTCTATAACTGTATGCATATTCTCTTATGTCTCTGAATTACTAATTGCATCATATATTCACATGAATAACCAATCAATTTGGCCAGTAGTTGTGCTCATGGGGTTTAAAGGGTCAGTATTTATATACCAATAGGCAGAATAGGTATAAGACCGACAAAACGTTGTGTGTGATGTATGTGGTTTTGTCGATTTGGTTTTGATGAAAATTGTAAGGACTACTGGCACTCTCTGCTTATTTCCAGACTTCTTCCAAATCCTGTTGTCATGCATGAAACAAATGAAAGGCAAATTTGGTCCATTCGAGAGGATTTCATGCACCACAATCAAAAGCACAGCTGAAATTGAGTATATGCCTCCTCCCACATGAGGATGCGGATATGCATTTATCTAGAGAAGCCATAGGCATGATCAGTGTGTGGATTTTACATGGATTGCATGTGACCATGATTATGACCTGATCGTGGTTACTCTACAGTTGTTGCAAGAATTTCTCAAGCAAGCCACACGCACACACGCAATGTATTATGCAAAGTCAAGTGCAGTATAGGCGCATACCTCGCGTCCAATTACAAATTGTGTGCCGGTTGTAAAGAACTTATTTGTGCTTCCGGGATGATGCACATCATCCCAATCTTGCCTGAGAAATTCTAACAGTTACTGTAGAGGGACGAATTATATGCATGTGGAAGGCATATGTGACCCAGCGTGAGTAAATGAGGCTCTTTGAGGTGAAATTGAAAATTGAGCTTTTAGTTGCATCATTTTGCATGTTTCAAGGATTAAAATGAGACCTCAATCACTTTCATAGGGTCTGTAGTTATGAAGTTATGGAAGGTAAAAAGGTCATGCCGTACTGATATTAGAAAAACAAATTAAGGAGTTATAGGCTGTTAAAGTTCGAATACACCTATATTTTACACACAGAAAAATACTCAAAATGTGCTCAGAACACGTTATCAGTATATTAGAATAAACATACACTAAATGAAAGAGGACATATCAATGTACATTTTTTCAACAGAAAAAGATAATTTGATTTTTTTTCAACATATGAGCCTCATTACTCATGCTGGGTCACATATATTGAAGTCCAGTTTTGCCTTCTGTAGGGGATGTTGTTCATGTTTACCTATCTTGTAGGTTTATTTCAATTCACTTTTAATCTGGGAATAAAATAAGTCCACCTTGTAATCGTGACTCAAACTAATTCATCTAAGACATTAGTAAAGTAACCTGTATAAATCATAGCAGAGTGTCACTTCAAACCTCTTGAATTTGACAGTGATAGCATAGGTAGAGGGATTTTCAATATTCATCAGAGGAATTAAGCTGCCATTAATAGATGTGAATTGATACCAATCCTGACCAAGTCTGCGTGAATCTTCTCAAGTTACATATAAGAGTGTTTTGTTGGTTAACAAAAACCTCTTTATTACATATTTTTACCCTGACATTCTATGTTGTGGAAAGGTGTTTATTTTTCGTGACGTTTGTAGTGTTCTGTCAAATTGAAAAGACAAAAAGTGGCATGATATTTAGATGAAATAATAATTCTGTGCATTCCAAATTACATTGGTCAGAAAATACTATACATGGATAGAACTTTATGACATACAACACAAGGCCAGAAACAAGTATCCTTAGTAAAGATAATCCATAACTGAAAGGGCTTTCATTTTGTCTACATTTTCAGCCATTTCAGTAAGTGAATGCAAGACAATCGTCTATAAAGCTGCCTTTTGTGAAGTGGATTTTAATAGAGTCATACACCCAATAGTTCAGCCTTGTAACATCATTCCCCTGGGTGGCTCTCATCCTAGAATTGTATCTTCCACATTGTAGATTTATCGTTCGGGGGAATTAATATGGCCTAGGAGGTGTGTATCTTATGACATTCAAGATCCACTAGCAACACCAACATTGAAGTACATTGTCAAACATTAAATCCAAGTGAAGGTGTGACAAAACTGATGTTGAGTAACAAAACCACTAAGTGCAGTGCGCTATTGTTATTGTCACATTGTATTTGTAAAACCAGTAAGATTCATGGTGAAAGCCCTGATTTACTTGACTCTGATTTAGCAAGCACTGCATTAAGCCATTGTTGTATCCTTTTATCCCTGTCAAATTACTCAGTCCAAATCACAATTAAAATTCCAACTTGTTTGGAAAATCAGTATGTTTCAGCACTGTACTTGGTTTCGTTAAGATTAGTTAAGGGTGACAATAAGGCTTTTCACACTGAGCCAGTGATCGATCGACGATCGATCGCCGTTTTTGAAGACTAGTGCAGCCGTTTTCTGAATACTAGATGCGCATGCGCAATAGCGCCTTAGTTACGATGTAAAAGTTTTCCAAAAGGAAGGATTTAATGAGCTGCTGCTTTCACAAAATACTTCTTTTTGAGGCATTTACAGCAGTGGTTGTAGTTGACTTTTTAATGCTGAGGTAAATGGCCATCTTTTAAGTGATATGACTTGTCACCTTGGTTTGTTTCCGCACAGAAATTGTTAGTTTTCCTCTCGTGAAATTGAACGGACTGAGTAAGGAAATTCAACATGGCGAATATATCATATCAAGATCATATCAATCTTTATTTCAATATCATACATACAAAATACAATGCACAACAATGATATTGAGGACATGATCAAAAGGCCAAAATGACCTGAGGCGATCATGCCCTGAGCCTAAATAAAAGTCCCATAACAAAACAACACTAAACAAAGACGGGCAAGCACAACAACAAACAAGACATGCCCCGATTAGGATCATTTATACTCTTCCATAAATTTGAATTTCAATTGTTTCTTAAAATGTTTTGTACTTTTAAGCTGTTTTATGGTTTTGTCAAGTGAATTCCAAAATGTAGGTCCACAATTTCTTATAGCACAATTAGAAAATACTCTTAGTTTTATTGACATGATAATCTTGAGCATTCTTGTTAGGTAGTTGTGTTTCTGAGCAATGTCTGGTAAATAATTTGAGAAAGCATTCGGAAGTTGGTCCGTTTGGTGCCTATACATGAAAACCCAAGGTTAAGTTTAAATGTGTCATATACATTCAGAACATTAAGTTTCGAAAAAAGAGGTGCTGTATGACTTCTAAAGTGGCTGTTAGTTACCGTTCTGATGGCCCATTTTTGTAATTTTAGTATTTTATGTAAATAGGTTTTACATGTATTACCCCAGATTAGTATACCATAATTTACATAAGGCAATATCAAAGTACAATACAATGAAAATAATATTTGTTCAGGTACAAAATGCTTCAGCTTAGTCAACATACCAGTATTCCTTGAAATTATTTTAGAAATTGCATCAATGTGATTTTTCCAAGTTAAGTTTTCGTCTATAATGACTCCCAGAAATTTAGTTGAACTCACTCTTTTTAAAGATACACCATCAAGAATGACATCAAGTTTTAGTTTTTCATTACCAATCGCATTTCCTGGTTTAAATTCATTTATATCTTCAGAATCTTGATTTTTACCAATAAATTTCCTTGTAATTTTTTGCGTTCTGAGAACCATATAATTGGTTTTGCTTGCATTGACTGACAATTTATTGGCCTGGAACCAGTTGCAAACTTCATAAAGTTCTTTGTTTATTGTGTCATTTTGAGATGTTATATCTGAATGGGAAAACAAGAGAGTAGTATCATCTGCAAAAAGAATAAGTTCAAGGATGGAACTGGTATTTACAATATCATTTATGTACAATATGAATAGCAATGGCCCTAAAATGGATCCCTGAGGAACTCCACAAGTTATAGACTCTTACGTAACTTGCATTTAGTGGACGAATGCGTGCTGTTATTTGAGAAAGCACAACAGCGATATGTGTGTCAGAGTTTGCGAATTATTATAATGAATTTGGTAGCTGGTTTGAAGTCTACGGACGGCGATCGATCGCAAAAGTCAATCGATCACCGGCTCAGTGTGAAAAGCCTTATTGTTTCTTATAGTCGGGTAGCCTTGAAATACAAGTATTGCCGTCAGAATCTTGGGATCACATGCATGCCAATCAATGTGGCCAATGGAAAAGCTTATTCAAATGGTGAAAATGAAAGTAGTAATTATTTCATTTTACCAATATTTAACAATGCAGTTCCATTTTAAGTCCAAATCATTGCAACCCTGAGCCCAAAGTGTAAAATCTTTTTGATTTTTAGATGAAAACTAATTTAACAAGTGCACTTGCACATTAATCACTTCAGACATTCTCTAGGGGTGCTTATTAGGGATGGGCGCTAATTAGGCCAAATTCAGTATATAGCATTGAATTCATTTTATTTCTGTTACACTTTAGTGTGGAATTGAGTTTAAGCAGATATTTTTTACCTTTATGCAGTTTCCAAGTATCATGCACTAGGTATGCAAATGCTAGTACATGTACAGTGTTGCAAATATTTGTACATAGATACCAGACATGTACCATGTATTTTGTATGCTAGTTATACAAAGGTATGGAAATGTATTATAGTGGTTTTTCAGCAGATGCAGAAAAGGGCACTCCAGGGCACGTAATGTGGGCCAAAGCTATCAGCATGATCCTTCCCATCTGTACAGGCTAAAATGCTTAATTTGTATAAATAAAGTAGTGCAATTATACATACATTGTATGAGGTACTTGCAGTCAACAGAACAGGATTCAAAATCTTGAAACTGAACAGGATGATAAATCTTGTAACTATGTCGAAAATCACATTGGGAAAAAGGAGTAGAGGTTAGCAGGAGCGTGGGAATGTTAATATGTAAATTACTCAGGGAAGGTGTGGTGGGTGGTCTGGTGCTAATAGCATGCTCCATAACCAATTTGAAGTATGACGGTTGTGTATGAAGAAGCTTAGAATGGGGAAAGTTGAAGCCTTTCCACTTTTGTTTCGCAAGGCAAATGGTACCTAATTGTGGTTTAAGTACTGACTTGGTGATTAGTTGTAAATAGGCACAAATGTAATTGATTGTATATTTTTTGATGTTTGGTTTCTTTAGCTATTGCTCCGATTCATAGGCTGTTATAATGTGAAGTGTATGCAAAATAAGTTTGCTTCACAATTTTGTTATATGACTGACATTTCAACTGAATTTCAATCGAAATCAATTATAATAAATCAACCCATGGTATGTACATTTTCTTGAATTTGTGGCAATGTCACTGTGTTTGGTAAGTAACCCGTTTACAGTGAGGGGTATCACTGCAAAGTGTGTTTGGGGGAAATGAAATGTCAAAACAACTGGCAACACTAGCTATATCTAAGCCATTGGTGGCATGATTAATACCACCTTCAACAACTACGATTCCTTTATTACATGAGCGCGCCATTTTTTTTTAACTGGATGAATCCACGGGTGTTGCTTATGTAGTATCGGAAAGCAGTTCCTGAAAGGTGGTTTTATGGATGCGATTGCAACAACAAAGAGTATTGCTGATATGAAGTGTGTTAAGGGATTGGAGTGTTTGATGTTACCTTTTTTGAGGTAAACGTGAGAAGGTCTTCTTTGTTTTAACTTAGCTTTTTAGTGGTTGTTACGTTGAAAATATTTTTGATTGTATATTGTCATTGTTGAGGGGAATTCAACTTTGCCTAAGTGTGAGTCAATTTGCAGAATTCGCCTGTGGGATTAATAATATACAGACGCCATGAGGGGCCTTCTGTAGCTCTCAATACTTTTTAAGGTAGGAGGATAAACTTACTGAACATGCCTCAAGATCTTGATGGAATGTCGCTGTAGATACAGGTATGTATCAAACACATCTCAGTGTGTTTAATAACTATGTGAGGATCCTCAAGTATAGCCTGGTGGTGTGACCCCTCAACTTGCCTGATATCTTAAAAAAAAAAAGGGGGGGGGGGGGGGGAAAAAAAATGGGGTACATGAATACTTGATATGTGGAGGAAGTGGTTTTGAATTATTTTTCATATTTTATTCGGTTTATGTGTGTAGTTGAGGTAATTTACGTTAATTGGTGAAGTAAGGTTTTGAAATTATTGGAATACTTTGCTTTGGTTTAGGGGTGACTTCAAAATGCGACAACCAGTTGCAAGCTGGTTCTGCCCGGGTATTTCTGGTCAGAACCAGTTCTTATTTGTAAACAATGGCACGGCCATTACTTATGGTCAACTAACGGTTTCGAGTTTTGAAAGCCTCAATGACACTATATACTAAAGTAAAACGTAAATTTAATTTTGAAGCTCAAAAAGGTGCAAAATGACCATATTTGGTATCGGCATGAAAAATGCAAATAAATAAAAAAGATAAAAAAAATAAAAAAAATAAAAAGTTGGTTTTTTTTTTTTTAAGATGAGGACCTGGTAATTGGAGTTCTTATGAAAAATACACTAAAACAACGTGTGTATAAATCATTGAGTCCTGAATGATGAACACACACCAACGTTGGTGTTGTACAGTTTGCCAACGCATCCAAGACAAGACACGACTTGAGAAGCCAATCTCAAATACCAATGACTTGTGTGTTCATTAACCTATACAGAATATACCAGGGGGTGGTGAAGGTTGTTATTTAATACAATGAAACCCGCATCTAATAAAGCATTCCCTTACACCTGCCGTATTCCCACAAGCGGGGTAACTTTAACCAGGTTAACACAGGGTTAACCACGCTCATGGCGTTAAATTCATGTTATCCTCTATGGGATATTTAACCCAGGGTTAAAACTAACACCGGGGTTAAAGGTAACCCGCTTTTGTGAATACGGAATAAGTTATTCTTATGATGCACTGATTTTTTTATTAACTGTGTTAGTTTTTAATTTCTGCAGAAATTAAAAAAACAAAAAAACTAAAAAATCAATAAAATTTTGAAATTTGAGTGAAAAAAATAAAAGTGTAGTACATTGGTGTAGATACCACAATTGAATAACAAGATGAAACATCTTTAAACAATAGTTTGTAACCTAAGCTATTCATGTGAGGTATGAAAACTTAACATAGTGTGTAACTAATATGTTCATGTCTGGGACTGCAATATAATTTTATGGCCATTTGATCGTTATTCATATGGTTTATGATATTTGCCAATCAGAGACATACCAGATATATCAAAGGTGTATTTTTGGGTGGTTTCTTTGAGGGTATGTCATGCTATATCATGTAATGAGCGAATCAGTGTGAAGTTAGGCCAAGGAACAAAAAAAGTTCATCTCAGCTCCCGTGCGTATAGTGTAAGAAATCATATTTTACCGAATTTTCTTTTTTAACGGCCAAGAAAAACGTTTGAAGCAAAGGACATGGTTGGGTCTTATAGAAATACAACAGTGGTAATATTGGGTAAAAAACCTCGGTTTTAAAATGCCCCCTCCTTTTTGTTTGTAGCAAAGGGACTTCCCTCATTTTTACTTCTATCTCAAGATAGGATTAATATTGGCTGAAGATCACGACATTTTCACTTCACATTATCTTTTTTCTTATTTTTTTTTTATTTACAATTTTTTGTAATGGCAATATTTTTCCGTCCGCCATTGGGAAATAGTATCATTATTGTGCAGCATCTGAGAAGTGAAAGAGGAGGGGAGGAGCTAGGAGGCTACCCCCAGGTCCAAGAGCATTTTGAAGGACACGAGAGGGATCGTTTACAGATTGTGAAGAGTATCAAATCCTAGACCAAGCAGGTTTGCATAATCACCTTCCTGATCTACCCGGAGGGCAACCACAAAATCAATCTGATGGGATGAGTATATGTTTGATTCCACATGAGATCAATATAATAGTCTTAATTGATTTATCATTATCAAAAGCTTATTTCAAGTTCAGCAAACTTGGCGAAAGCTTCGTATTGACAATTACAGGAGTCCTGTGTTGATTTATTTACTGAAGAGAACACAAAGAAACAAAAACACTGTTATTTTACCTATTATATACGTGTACCTTCTAGCACCCACCTAAATGTTGAACCTAATTATATTCCCATTATTTTTGACCTTGATTTCATTGAATCATTCCTTGAATAAATTAAATTGGTTTGTTAAAATCTTGGCTGTTGTGAGTAGGTTTTCTTTTGCTTGTTTCTCATTTGTGCGTCAGTCTGCTTGCAGATTGACACTTTGGTGACCGTCTTGTGTGTGGGTAAAAATGTTCACCCTGCGCTCATTGACCTTTACATGTTGACCTCTACTATTTGGCATATTGTTGTTATGATAATGAGGCTCATTTGCGTACATTTTCAAGTTTGTCCAAATCGGCTGAAACTGGTAAAATACTCTTGTGCATCAGAGGAGCATTTCAAAATAAAGAGGTTATCCCGGGTCAAAGGTCAACCACAGGTCAAATGTTGAATGTTTATGTGCTCATTTGCAAACTGTGACAGTAGACAGATGACGTGCATTCCAGGGAACAGAACACTGTAGTCTGACTATGCATTTAAAATTGGTGTATGGAATTAGTGTTATTGTCCATATTATTATCCCTGTTAATGATCAAATAATTTTTAGTAAAAAGGCTCAATGGGAGAATGCCCAAAACACAATAGGTTCACCATTTCTAATCCATAGCATTATCTCATATTTCCTTCTGCTGAATTCTTTAGAATAATATGCACAAAGTATGCAAGCCTCACCATCACATTTTTTCCGAAGTGTTTATGTAGCCGCTTATACGGCTATTTACCACAAAAATTATATAGCCGCATACCAGTACACTTCGCATTTTTGACTGAAATGAAAACTGAACGTGGCCGTGGATCCCTTTGCATGAGGGTTTAGGGTTAGGGGTTAGGCTATTTGACCGTATACGGCTACATAATTCTGCCGCTATATAACCGTACATGTATGGCTATATAGCGGATGCACATAGGACAGGCTATTTGACCGTATACAGCTACATAATTCTGCCGCTATATAGCCGTATACGGCTACATAACCACTACCTTTGTTTTTTGCCAGGAAAAAGTCTACTCAGCATGCCAACTTAAAGTGACAGGAGGAGGAGATTTTTATGTCACCTGCCCTAAGGCAGGAAGACACATAGCGATCACTTTGTCCACTGTTGTTGTTTTGTCTGTTGTTGTCTGTAGTCTGTTGTTGATGATGATGATGATGTCTGTTGTGAAAAAGGGTTAACATTTGCCTGTAATATCCTCATACTTGATGGATTTAAACCATTATTATGTTTTGAGAATCTTCCGTCCTATATTACTATACTTTGTTCGTTCTCGAGTTTGGGAGTGACGTCATGACGCGACTGTGCATTCGCTTTAGCGTTTGGATTGCACCGCCGTTGTTCGCGTGCGTAAATGCTGCAATTCCAAGGTCGACGCGTGCGTTTCTCCGGTGCAAAACCTACCACGCACAGTGACGTCACCCCCAAACTTGAGATCGAACAAAGTATATACACATGGTAGAGACCCAATAAAAATGAGAAATGTAATATGTTTGAGTCATCAAATGCCAGCAGAAAACCTGGGTGCCCAATTTTTTCACCACTTCGGACTCCAATCCCCTATCCATATATTGTTATGTAGGCTCTCACTGTAGATTAGGACTGTCTACCCTGGTGATGAGAATATATTATTTATGCACATGCTGACTGATTGGTTGATACAATTTAAGGATGTTTCATTTTGGTGGTAGGGGTGGTCGTGAGTTGAGTCTTTCTTCCATGTTTTGGTTGGTTTCCAGTATTTGCTGTTCACAGTAGGTGATTCCATGTCTGGGTGGTTCCGATTGTTTGCCAGTTCCAGGTTCTCTGTGCTTGGTGGTTCCCAGTGTTGGATGGTTCCCAGTGTTGGGTGGTTCCCAGTGTTGGGTGGTTTTCAGTGTTGGTGGTTCCCAGTGTTGGGTGGTTTTCAGTGTTGGTGGTTCCATGCTTTGGGTGGTTTGGTGTTTTGTGGTGGTTCCATGTCTGGGTGGTTCCCAGTGTTTGGTGGTTCCTGTTGTTTGATGTCTTTTATTTGAATGCCTGGCTGGTCCCATGCCTTTTATGGTTCATGGTGTTTGATGGTTCCTGGTGTTAGGTGGTTCTATGTCTTTAGTGGTGTCCACTTTTTGGCGGTTCCTTGTCTTGGTGGATCCCATGTGCTGGATGGTTACCAGTGTTTGGTGCTTTTGCTGTTTCTCAGTGTTTCATAGTGTCTATTGGTACTTATTTGCTCTGCATATTCCATGCATCATCTTTTATAGCTTATAATTATGGTTCCTTGTACATGTACCTACTTTTAAAATGAAATGTGTATAGTAATATAGGACACAAGATTCTCAAAACATAATGTTAAAATTGGATTCTTTTTTCGTCCAATGCCAAATTTATTGGTCTCGCCATGAGTTGAAAAATATTGGGCTCGACTTCGTCTTGCCCAATATTTTTGTTCAACTCATGGCTTGACCAATAAATTTGAGTATTGGACTCAATGAATCCAATTTTATACCAAACTTGGGTCACAGGTGCAACATTAATCACATGGGATCCTCATTTGTTGATGAGGTCAAAGGTCGCATACCAAGGTCAAAGGTCATGTGAGGTCAAGTTGTAAAATAGGCTGAAAATGTAACATTGACCTCATTTGAAAAGTTGAAGTTCAATTGGAACCAAACTTGAATCATAGGTGCAACATGAGATCCCTCATTTGTTGATGAGGTCAAAGGTCGCATACCAAGGTCAAAGGTCATGTGAGGTCAAGTTGTAAAATAGGCTGAAAATGTAACATTGACCTCATTTGAAAAGTTGAAGTTCAATTGGAACCAAACTTAAATCATAGGTGCAACATGAGATCCCTCATTTGTTGAGGTCAAAGGTCACATATCATTGATAGTATCAAGGTCAAAGGTCATGTTAGGCCTAGCATTCAATAACCGCGACGGCAGGCGACACAAGCTGTCATATTATTACCATAGACGGCGTATTCGGCTTATTCACTTCAGGTGTGATCTAATACTTGGAACGCATTCCAAATATACAAAAAACCCGGGTTCAAAAAACATTGGGCGCTTCTTTCTGGAAATCTCATGTCCGCACTGCTGAATATGCTGCCCCAGCATGGTGCAACAGCTCTCACACTAAGAAGCTGGACACGGTACTCAACGAGACCTTAAGAACCATAACTGGCTGCCTCCGCCCCACTCCATCTGAATTTCTACCAGTGCTTTCAGGCATTGCACCTGCAGCACTTCGGAGGGAGCACCACTCGCACAAACTAGTGAATAAGGCCCTGCTGGACAACAAGCACTTGCTGCATAACACTGTCAAAGAATCACACCCAACTCGGTAGACAGAGACTGCGCTCTCGCCGACCTTTCTGCCGACACGCTGCTAAACTCTCCAGTTCCCCATTCAACATCTTACAGACATGGAATACTGACTGGCTAGACATTCCAATACCAGATCAACTCTCTATTACACCTAAGACAGAACTACCACCTGGCAGCAATCTCCCACGCAAGGAATGGGTCACCTTAAACCGGATTGGCACAGGAGTCGGTCGCTTCAATAGCAATATGCACCGATGGGGGCTGCGGCCATCGCCAGCCTGCCAATGTGGTTCTCCATCACAGACTGCGGATCACATTCTCAATGAGTGCCCTACCTTTCGTCCGCCGGTGGATACATATATCTCAAACCCCAACCAATCAACAGTGAGTTGGCTCCAACGTTTACAACACATTTAGCTGCTACCTCATACGCAAGAAGAAGTCTCTTTAACCAGCAACGGTGAATTCACATCAGCATCAACATCCGGCGCAGGGACTGATCCGGCGTAACCTGAGGACTCTGCGTGTTTTTACTGAGCATATTAAGGTATCACCCAGTATTTATCGCCCGCTATTTTCCGAATATTCATGGCCATTTTACCGTTACACGGCATGTTCCTACTGAGAGTAAAAAGCGGTATTTTACTCCACTCTATAGCAGTAGATTTAAGAATTTTAATGTTGGAATCTGGGGTCAAAATTGACCCAGAAAATGCAACAAAAAGGTCAAAAATGACCCAAAATATGAGTCAGTAAAAGTTAAAAATGTCAAGGTAATCATTCCACTATATGCATTTTAAAACTTCTAAAACGAAATCTCATTTCTATTAATATATTGGTAGTAGATTAAAATAAACTAAATTTTGACATTTTGGGTCAAGATATACCCCCAAAAGAGCAATTTTCATCTTAATTGATTGAGTTGCCTTGACTCCAATACCCATCTGTTAAATTCCGTGCCTGTATCATTTCAACCAGGGCTAATAACATGATTTTTGAAGCCCCCTAGAATACTGTAAAAATAAATTATGCACTTTTTGACTCATAATATCTAAGTTGAATATTTTCCCAGAGTAAATGAGACAAATTGTACTTTTCAACAGACACCAATATTATATTCTCATCACTTCCAGTAAAATCTGTGGATCCGTGAACGAGGCTATTAGCGAGGATCTTTAATAAATTCCTGCCTTAATATTGAAACATATGCATACTAAATACCTTTTTTCTTGTTTTTATCCAACTGAAGTCATTCCTGACCCCAGATTCCAACATTCAAATTCTTCAATCAACAGCTATATAATGGGGCAAATGAACTACTATTACATTTTAAAATTAAGATGGAAAATACATCACCATTCTATAATTTTGACCATATTCGGGTCAATTTTAACCCCTTTTTGTCCCTTTCTGCATGGGGTCAAAAATAACCCCCGATTCCAACATTCAAATTCTTCTTTGAATCTACAGCTATATAGTGGGGAAAATTAAATACTATTACATTAATATGAATTTGGAATCACCATTTTATGATTTTTACCCTTTTGGGGGTCAATTTTGACCCCTTTTGGCCCTTTCTGCATGGGGTCAAAAATAACCCCAGATTCCAACATTCAAATTCTTATTGAATCTACAGCTATATAGTGAGGAAAATTAAATACTATTACATTAATATGAAGTTGGAATCACCATTCTATGATTTTTACCCGGGGGGGCAATTTTGACCCCTTTTTGGTCCTTTCTGGGGTCAAATTAACCCCAGATTCCAACATTCAAATTCTTCTTGAATCTACAGCTATAGAGTGGGTGGAATTAAATAGTATTACATTTCAATATGAAGTCGGAATAAATCACCATTCTATGATTTTTACCTTATATGGGTCAATTTTGACCTTTTTTAGCCCATAAAAAAAATGCACCACTTCTGATTTCTACATCCACCGGGATGTCCACACATATGTCCCTAACACCTGGTACCATTGGCATTTTTCTACTCGACCACCTACCCTAACTCGAAAACTAGAGCCCTTTTTCAAAGTGGCTGTTTTTTTTATAGCAAAGGTAAGTTTTAAAAATTCTGTAGAACACATACTTGAATCAAAAATATCAGAACACGAATTTTGCTTGAATTGATTCCTTCCCTGCCTTTGAATTTGGGCAACACAATTTTCAACCACTAACCACGGTTTCCAACTACCTGGAATCTCCTGCAATCTTATAGGTGAAAAGATGTGCTAGTTCTTTACATATTGGGACTCCTCCTCCTTTGAGAAACTCAATCATTACTTCATCTTCACCTGGTGTCTTTCCTCTTTTCATTTCTTTCCTGATTTCATCGCTTGATGATGTCTTTACTCTCTGCTAAAATAATACTATCAGCGTATAATAAAACAAAGAGGTTCAGAAATAAGACACATTTACGAATCACCATCATTCTCATGGTGCGTCGTGCCGACCACCCAAATGTCAACAAACGACCCGTAAAAGGCTTCCCATTACTAAAAGACCCCTCTATTTTAAAATTACATAACATTTATTTCTATCCACAATCAAATCAATATAAACATATCACATACATAGTAAACAAAATGTATGGATAGTATACATGAAATCATGTAATGTGGAAGAGTACGGAGAAAAGCCTAACTAAGGGCCTGTTTGGGGGTCAGTTCCCAACTCTCGTTCATGTGTTTATAGTTTTGAATAAGTGACTTTTTCTAATTAAGTTTAAAAGACGAAGATTTTTTTGAGTTTGTGACCTTAGGGGGAATGGTGTTCCATGTTGAACGCCAAGGTAAAGATATAGATTAAGGCAAACGTTAAGCACGCGATCGAGGACTAGTCTGGCGAATTACTATTGTGAATATTAACGGACAAAATACTGGACTTAGTAGATTCTCCTTTACTACTAAAATAATATTGAAATACATTTATTTGAAAAGGCCATGGTTGGATTAGAACGTGAAATTGATATAAATCGTATGCTCTAATCATACACTAGCGAGGAGGATGTGGGTGATGATTGATTTTTAATCCTCATACAGCTTTCCGGTAAATTAAAACCGGATACTAACTACTTGTGATATGATAGCTATACTATATAAATAGCGCCCGCATAAGTTTTTCCGGTAAATAGATTTCACACATGAATGCGCCGGACTAGTTGGCGCAATAGTCACTTCCGATTTTTAACGAGCCTGATTCAGAGTTGGGTTCCTACTAATCAGTATCAACCATTGAAGACTGGGTATTGAAAAGAACAAACAACCACTGACTGGCCCCCCACAGTGTTTTTTTTATATGCTGTTAATTGCCTCAATTATCCCGGGGGATGGGGTACTCACCCCAAAATTGGGTACGACCGGGTACTCGATCGACAAATCGTTGGTGAACAGGTGGGTCCACCAGGTAAACATAAACCATCGCCCCAGTTTATATGTGACCAAATTGTAAAAATATGACTCATTATAACCTACTGAAGCGGCTAATATTTGATCACACTACAAGTAACTTGAAACAGTGTTCGATTTAGCAATGCCACATGCATATGGATGAGATTTTCTGGTGCATTGTAACTTTTCCACTATGCATGCAAACAGTGCAGTAAACTTGTTAAACATTGTAAGCCTCAGTAAAGTTTATTTGAATGACGTGGAAGCATCCCAACAAGAAGTAGAAAAACGTGCTGATAAACGGGCTAAAAACGTTCATTTCAGAGGTCTGGCAAGTAGACATGCATAAAGAATGTAATTTGGGGAATTTTGAAGTGCATGTAACACTTAGGTGCCATGGCGGTTCTGGGGTTAAATGCACCAAAGTGCATGCCAGGTTATTTTCCTAAATCGGAACACTGCAGTGACCTAAAAGTTGCCCACTGTATAGTGATTTCAGGCAAGAAAAATGGGCTGCTAAGCCCAAACACCTAGAGTGGATTTCTTTCCAGAACTACATTGTAAAACACAGTAACATGATAAAAGTATAAGACATATTTAACCTGCAAGAGAGGCTGCCTACACCCCACACTAAAAGATGATAAGGACTGAGCAATCCTAATATTCATGGAATATTTCCAAAGGCCGAGGAAAAAAAGCCACAAAAACAGTGGGATTCAAACAAATAAAAAAATTTAAGCAGTAAACAGCACATTTTTTTAGAGTGCCTATAAAAACAATGGCTAGTACAAATGTTGACGCCTTAGAGTGGGATAGTAAAACTTTTGGTATTTCATGAGGCGAAGCGAGTGAAATGGAAAAGTTAAAAAGTTACTCAGGATTATATATAAGTTTTACTATTACCATGAATCGAGGCAGTTGTGTTAATCAGTTTCATATCACCATGGTTTCTTTCAGCCATGTGATAGGAAAAAAGATCACAAAACTATCATGTATCATGATCATATTTTATAGAGTAAGGTTATGTTTTAGGGGTGTTCATAAAACTCTGGTGGGGGTGGTGGTGGGGGGGGGGGGGGGGGGGGTAACGGTAAATATGAGGGGGATCAAACAAAAACTTTCAGGTCCCAAAAGGGGGATCAAAAAAGTTTCCGTCGTATTAGGGGGGATCAAGAATTTTAAGGATATTTTTGCTCCAAAACTTTACCAAAGTATCATTATTTTAGTATCCATTGAAATTTTGGAGGGCTGGTATTTGGGTGACAGTTTGGTAAAAATGTTGAAAAAATATGGGTTGCTTTGGCGTTTTCAAAAATAGGGTCTTGGGTCAGTTGATGCTGAAATGGGGGATTTAACAACCTTACATGCGTGTCACCAGCCATAAATATTTTTTTCCATCAGCAAATAGTTTTTTAAAAAATAACACTGCCAAAGGATTCAAAACAAACCTTACTGTCAATACTTTTTAATTGCGTTATCCATATCCAAATATTATCATTGTGAGCCCACCTTGGAAAGATTTCAATTGTTTTATCATCTTTACAAGAGCAACTTTTGCGAGGGGACAACCTCACATCCACCACCAGAGTCACCCACACCAATCATTCACTTTTTCCTAAACAACTTGTCTTAATATTCCCACAAGGCACGGGTTCCATATGTACACTCTATTCGAAAGTTCTACAGTAACAACTTTTTTTATTATTGGCGTACGGTTAGGGCGGGACTTGTTACGGTAAGGCCATAAGATAAAATGAAGAATGTTTCCGTTAGATTGCTAAAGGCGGTACCATATGCGCCACTTACTCTTTTTTACTCTATTTCACATTGATGCAGTAGGCAGTTTTAAATCTATCACTTTTTTTTAAAACAAAGGCAAGAAATTATAGAATTGGATAATCCATGTCTTGTATGCTTACATATGATTTCAGACCGAAACCACCTGACCATAAAAATGATTAAGATTTTTTAGTTTTTTAATAATTTAATAATTATGATAAATGGCAAATATCCCAGAGATCCTACAGCTCTTCTGAACAGTCTTTCAGGAGCTCAAAAATTGAGCTCCTTATTACTGGAAAGGCCTGTTTTTGTTATATGACATGTAATTAATTGAGCTCCTTGTTGAGCTCCTTACATGAATACAGGGGCAGGTTATAACAGAGCTCTTATTTCTCATAAATGAAGGCCTGTTTAAGACCGTTGCCCAAACCTGTTATTTGTAGGTGAACCACTTACCAAATTCCATGGTTCTATCCAATTTTGCATGAGAAACCTAAAATACAAAAAACAATAAGTCATGCTACGGGTTCTGCACTTTGTGTGAGAACGAGACCCACACCCAGCCCTGGCCACTTGCTTGTTCCCAGGACTGCAATATCGTCAATTTTACATCTTACTGGTCAGGGCCGCCCCCCCCGGTTCCCCACCTCAGAATAGGGATCTTAATGGTCAGCCCCCTATAGGGATTCTGTATTTGTTACATGCCTCTGAATTTGCTGCTTTTTTTGTTTGAAGTATAAGGGGGATCAAAAACTTTTAGACCCTAAAATGGGCGATCAACAAAAAAAGTTAAGACCTTTAAAAAAGGGGAGATCAAAATTTTGTTTTGATGTACGAAGTTCAAAACTTTCCAATCCCCCACCAAAGTCTTTATGAACACTCCCTTAGCCTTGTGTGATCTATTGCGTCATATCAAACAGGCGACGCATGGTTTTTAAGGAGACAGGGTGCAGCATGTTGTTTTACGCTAGATAATGAGGTCGCCTGTGTGATTATGACATGGATAGATATAATCTTTAACACCTTTATTCAAAATTACAACGTTATTAGTAACATATACTAAAACTTATGGAGCTTTTATCCAAAGACCTACCCCAGCTTTTTAATATCGATCAGTCCATTGTGAATATGTGCCTTCGATGGGGACGAAGTAGTGCAGAGAGTGCATTTCGCGTCGGATGTGTGATAGAGTGAATCCCGGTAATGGGAGTGGGGCCCTGGATTCAGGGACAACCAGAGTTTCTGACTTTTCTCTTTCCCCTATTCAATTCCTTTCCCCATTATCCTTATTCTTCACTCCCTTCACCTTAGCAATCCGCTTCCTTGTGAGTGTGTTTGTGTATGTATCTGTGTATGGGTCCTAAATGTTTAACTTCAAGTTTTTTTTAGAATTGCGCATCAATGAAAAGTGGCGTAAAATTGGAACCAACTTGAAATATAGGTGAACACATGGGATCCCTCATTTGTTGAGGATAACAAGACCATTGAACGTCGCCTGACTCTGGTGTAAAAATTGATCTAGAATAATGGCTATAACTCTAGTTGCCTTTCGTTTGGGAAAATAGGATTTCTTGAATACATGCCAACAGTAGAAATTTCTTGTACGTCCTATCAAAAATTGGACAATAAAATTAGGTTAGATTTTAGATATTTTATGTTTTACATGTCATCTTTCCGGGCTATTCCGACTCTAGCCTTGCGTGCGGCTTGTGTGTTTATGCTGACAAACTTAGTTTCATTCAAATTATTGATGGTCTTTTTCAAAATTATAAGTACACATTTATCATCTGTTAAAATAAAATTTGGTCCAACAAAATATCAGACATACTAAGAATGTCTCACAATTTATACACAAAGACGGTACTTCAGGCACGATTAAACCTCGGGACTGAATAGATGTGTCCACTCTAATGGTGGGCATGCGGTAGTTTTGGACCACCAACCATGGACCCAGGTCCAGGAGCAGTCTCCTCTCACTATAGTCAGGGACGAAGTAGCCGACCATTGCGCGATATTGTCAAGGTTGTTCATCGGGCGGCGCGCATCCATACTGTGATTGGTTTGAATGTGTCAATAGGGCGGGGGCATATTCGGAATCACAAATATGGATTTAAATGTCAAAAAATGCCACTCTTGAGTGGGTTTTCGAGACGGACACAATAATTCACGTAAGTAACTTTCTGTTTCAAAGCTTTAAATGTTCACAGAATATTCTTAACGGCCGACATTTGTTCTTGCACGTCAATAAAATTACGTCAGGCGCGCAATTGGTCGCCTTATTACTTTGTCCCCGACTGAACTCAAAGGGCAAGTATTGATTTTTAATCCTTGTGCTAGCAGCACCATGCTTTATAGCTATGACGCACGAGGAATGTAGTCCCAATTTGTGTGTGTTTTGTATATCAGGGGCTACATTTCTTATCGTATGGTGACGAAAAATTTTGAAGTGGGGTAGGGGATGGAGCCCGAGTCAGGGACGTATAGAGAGGCGATCTCCCAAATCGGAGTTAAATTTGTCCTTTTTTGGAGGCCGTTTTTTTACACTCAAAGAAGTCCAGAAATTTTAGCTTGAAAGCCTTGGGGGTGCAATTTTATTATGGTGATGGCGAAGGCATACCATTGAGGCAAAGGATTTACGTGGTGCAACTCTATGCTCAAAGTAAAGGGCCGCCTTGATCATCTGGTATAAAATATGTCTTTCAAGTTACCATTTTCACACTTAGCATTGAAAGATTTACCTACCACGTTTTTTAACTTACTAACGGTCCTTGTCACAACCACTCTATACCCTCATTGAAGAGTGAATATTTTGAACAAACTCTGTTTTTAACAACATATCTATTTTAAAATTTCAATTAGGCTTCTTCTTGATAACCATAATGTTAACTTTAAAAATGTTTATTAATTTAAATCATGTCTCATTATCAGAACTCACGCTTTAGCTATTTACTACAATCAATTTCCCCACCTTCTATGTGAAAATTAAAAGATCTGCAAAATTTATCTGGTTTGGAAGAGGAACTACTAGGACAAAATGATTGATGTTGATAACATACTTGCAATTAAAATTTAAGTTACATTGCTCTGGAGAGAGGCCAAATTCCAATAGCTGGTAATGACTTGGTAGTAAATTTCATATGTTTATCTAGATAAATGATGTTATGTTTATAACTTAAGTTGCACTCTCCAATTCTTATTAGGGGTTGTCCTTGATATCCTTCATCCCAGAGTAAACTTTCAGTATAGGGTCACTTGACCCTGGGACCTGACCTACTTTTTTCAACTTTCTTTCAACTGCAGTGGTTTTTTATCTTTCAAGTCATTTTCATCTTCTTATGACTCTTAGGCCGGGGTCACACAAACGACGACATCGCATTTAACTACAATAAATTTTGCTGTCGTAATTTGTGTGACCAATTATTCGCAATAATGTCTTCGTTTGCATTAGAAAAAGTGAACGATTGAGAATTTCCGTCGTTAGATTGAATTTATTGTAGTAGAGGATAAGTTCTGCAAGTAAAACCCACCTCTGTGTGACCGCATGTCCGTTGTTTGTAATCAGTATAACTGGCTTATATGAAATACAGTGAGATTAATGTAATAATCCCATCTCGTGTTAATTACTGACATTGTAGTTAATGCGATGGTCGTTAATTCATAGTGACCACAACCCCATTTGATGCTGGGTGATAATAGTACGACATTGAATTTATTGTAGTAAATATGCGACGTCGTCTTTCGTGTGACCCAGGTCTTAGTTGTGGAGGAGTTATTAGCTGAACATTACTTTAGTCAGAAAAAGTATGTAGGGCCTACCTTTTCCTCAACAAACATTTGTTTATATGTAAAACTAATTTGGTTTTGAAACATATAAATATAACAATAGTGAGAATACTCTCTTAATAATATTATCATCACAAAACTTATATTGCCCTTAGCCTATTTAAATTATGTATCTTATTTAAAGTGGCAATGAAATATTGTAAAATAGACAAGTGACATATAGCCTCTTATACAGATTCAGTGTCTTTTCACACTATAATTTTAATCGTCATAAATCAATAAGAAACATATTTCTACTACCTATTCGATTTTTCATCACTGGATCTTGGAGAAGTTGTAATGACACTGTGTGAATGTTTTTTTTTTGTACCCAACTTTGTAAGTCCTGGCATAAGAGTAGCGACACCCCCCCCGTGGTTCACTCATATTGACCATTGTGTACTCATGATCATTCCCATTTTCGCGTAAAAAGGGTGTATTTTAAAGTAGGTTCGCAACATACATGTAACAAAAAGGTGCTTTTTGTCGACGAATGTACTCAATATTTTTGAAAAGGGTATCTTTTTTTTAAAAAAAACCTTTCAAGTAGGGTCGGGCGATTTTTTAATTTTTACCTTTTTGTTTGTTTTTGCCTCCAAAATATATTCGACACTCAGTCCTTGGGACAAGTCCGCTGGAAGTTCAAGTCGAATCCTTGTTTGTTTACATTTCATGTCATCGTGTAAGCAGGGGCTTCCCAAGGTCTTTTGTTACTCCAACTCTGTGCCCCAGGTAGATCGACCGCTGATTCCATGGGTCTTTATATCAAGTGATATCATAATGCAGCCGGTCTGTGGAACCATGACAAGCAGGGTACTCTTGAATTCATCATGGTGCAGACCATAAAGTCAAGGGCCTCATTTGTCTCGAAATGCCACGACTGCGATGAATTTGTGCTGGAATCAGGGTCAATTAAGTGTGCGTATTGCGACTGTCCTCCAGGAGTATAAATGTTTTATATTGAAAAGTGCCTTGACTTTTCTTCTGATGTAATTTTGCTGTATAAGAAACGTCATGATAATAAGGAGCTAACTGTTGTAGCTTGTTGCATGGTTGTGTGCAATGCAAGCAAAGCATTTAGTGACTTAACTCCTGAATTGTTCACACAGGCTATTTTTTATCGAATTGACATTTTGAAATTGGGACAATTCAATGTACTTTTTGGTTATTGAATTCAGTGTACTTTTCTGTTATTAGTTTTCCTCATATATTAGGCTTAAAGGTGGTATTAAAACAGGTGAAAAGGACAACAGAGTTCATCTTTGAAAAGAAAATATGTTTTTGTGTGTGTTCTTGAAATGTCAAAAAAGGGGTGATTTTGTAAAAGTGTACTTGAAATGCAAAAAAAAAAGGTTGTTTTTAAAGGTTAATTTGTACCTGTTTTCATGTAAAAAAGGGTCAAAATTGCTGAGAATGTACTTGAAACTACGCGAAAAAGGGACCCGTATTTTTTGACTTGGGAACGATCATGCGTTACGCCTTTGAATAGGAAGTGACACCATCGGGGTAGAGACCAATGTTTACCATTTTACAAAAGTCAAATTCTGTTTTGTGTTCCATTTTACAAAAACCGATTTTCACCTGATTTTCTGTTAACATGAACAATCAATGAAAATGATGATATCACAGTCTAATGTACCTGTTGAAAGATTATCAGTCATTGAGTCATGGAGTGTTCACAAAAGTTGGCCTTCCACGCCTGACTCGTCCGGTGTTCACTAAACATCTCGAGATTACAACAGACAATTTGATCAGAACAAACAGCATCATGTATCATGTCACAACTATATTTTGTAATTGCCAAAGAGGGCACTTTTTCACTTATACAAGTTTTTTGAGACAGGCTGTAGATACCTGCTGTATCATAAGCAAGGGTTTACATGCATCGTTGATGCTCTCGTTTGATCTTTTTTGGACTTTAAACCGGAAAAAATAATGAAAATTTTATATATATTTTAAAAGAGGCAGTAGCGAGATTCGAACCCGAGACCACTGTTTTATAAGGTCAGCTACCTAACCACAAGACCAGCGAGGATTGGTGTGCCAGATTTGCAATTCTAATCCTTGATAACATTTATGGAATAAATCGCTACTGCTATTGTGGTCAGCACTTAATATACTGAAGAGCTCCGCTCTGGAACGGTTGCCACACAAAACAACCTATGCTCCAGGAGCATGAGTGGTGGTCACAATCTCACACTTTGCCTATTGGTGGATGTACCCTTGATGAGATCAAATATACTGTCAAGTTTCACTGTGAAGGTCAAGTTGTAAGGTTGGCTGAGCACCCACATTTATATTCTTTGAATTTACGCGTGCACGAAAGCCTGAGAACCAGTAATTTCTAGTTAAATTTAGTTTTTTGAGAGGGTTTTGCTGAATGGGTGATATGAACCCACACAAATGCGTCCATGTTTCACTCAAAACAAACCTACCTATCGATTTTGAAGGGGGAGGGTCCAATTTATGTAATATAAAGTTTTATCTTGATGTCAGGGCCTTCCATCCCCAAACCCCTGGGTAAAGTTTTTGCAAACCGATATTTCAAAACGGGTTTTGATGCAAGAGCTAAAAACACATTTTGTGTAAAATCACATTGGTCTACCAAAATAGGGCACAACATTGTTTGCTCATAACTTCCACAACCAACACTTTACCCTAAGATTTCAGTGTAAATGAGTAAAATAGTAGCTTTCTTCATATACCAAATTTTGACCACAAACTTTAGAGTGGGCCCCCAGACCCTACCCATCCACAGTTCAACATACACTCCACTTGTAGGAGGGACAAGCCCCTACTAACCATATCGGCCTTCTTCCGGCCTCCCCTGGGTCGTCAGGCAGTAGGAAATGCAAAAGGTCCATGTTTGATTTAAAATGTCACACATATTTGGCCATACTAGTTTGCCAGAATTAGCTCGAGTACCAAACTTGGTAATAATTGTAGGAGGGCAAAGCCCCTACAAACAGTGTAATTCATCACTCACCAAAGGTCCTCCCTTGATTCTAACAGGGGTGGGCAGGCCGCCGAGCGCAATTGCGGGCCCGGGGGAACACTGGAGTTACGGGCCTCTTTTACCAACTTCGTTTTGCAAAACCCCATTGGAGGGAGAGTTTGATTGCAGTTGCTGTGAAGCGGCCAGGTGCAGTGCGGGGGTGTGTGAGCTGTATAATGTAGTTGATCGCTGCAACTTAATGGGTATTTTAAGTTTAGTTTGAATTATTGATATTTTGTCTATGGAGAGGCCCAGGGGTGGGTGGCGGGGGGGGTGTCCCCTCCCGCGCGAAGCCATGGAAAGCCTTGAATGTTCAATTTTCAAAACACATTTTCTCATGAAAATATGATGAAACAAATAGAAATTTGTAAGGAGTGTTTAACTTCTTAATGATAGAGGGTATGATAAATGGGTTTTTTAAAAAAGTAAAAGAAGCTGATGTTTAGTTTTAGTTTTAATTTCAAATAATAATACAAAAAGTGGTCATGGAGAATTCATATATAAAGCGGCCCAGGGTGGGGGGGTGCAGGCACGAAGTGCGGGAACCCTTGCAATGTTTCACTTTCCCAAAACACATTTTCTCATGTATATTTGATTGTTGAAAGTGTAGTCCCCTTTATAATTCATGACCAACCTTTTAATAAAACAAAATCTTATTGCTTTTTAATTCTCAAAGAGAGAGGCCCCTGCCACTGAATTTATTAACTGCGCGTAGCGCAAAAAAGGAATTTCGTGGTGGTTACAGAATATTTTCTCAACATAGTAGGTATCATTGTCACAGGAGGGGGAAGGAAACGGGACCCCTGTATCAGGCCCAATGTCTCTGTATCTCTCGTTCTCTCCTCTATCTCGCTCCATCCCCATTTCACTTTTTTTCTCTCCCTCTCTGTCTTTTTCACAACCGCAAAAGGCTGAACTTTTATTTTTTTATGGCCCCCTTAAGACCGGGCCCCCCTAGGACCACGGGCCGGGGTCAATTAACCCCCTTGACCCTCCAGCTCAGCAGTAAGTATGGGGGTGAGGGAGGAAATGTAATGTAAAAAAAGTCAACATTTCAAAGATGGCCAAACATTTGGCCATCGTATGGGTGCGACCTTTGATCCTTGACCTTTCACATTCGATATTTTTAGTGAGTTATGAGATGGAGTTTATGTGCATAGTTATATTTTTGGGTTGTACTAGGGAGGAGTAGTTTCAGTTCTTACTAGTGATCATGCATTGACAGGGGACATATTTTACGCATAGCCGTCAATATGAGTTCTGCTGGTTACACTTTCCCGGGCGTCACTATAATCTCCCATTGCAAATGTGTGCTATAAACCTTAATTATGCCAAGAAAAATGCTACAGATAGGAAAAATTAAAAGGCACCATCAATGAGTTCGCCTGAAAGTATCAAAATATTTTGAAGTTGCAGGAATGCTTATAAGTGAAGGAATCTGTAGAATTTGATACCCCCCCCCCCCCCTTTGGTGAACCATTTTGAATGGTTAGTCTCTCATTGCAAGTTACGCATTAGGCCGGGTGGAATGAGAGAGGAATGGCTCTAGCATAGATTGAGTGTGCCACGAAGGGGCACTTTTGGGTCAGGGCCCCGTTAGCAGCCCGAAGTTATGAGGCGGGGTGGCAAGTCCCAGTAGGTTGTAAAAAATCTCTCGGTCACAGGCAAATAAATCAGAGCAAAGGAGTCAGAAAAAGGGTTGATTTAATTGAATATATCTATCAGTCTTTTATTTCCAGATTTCCCCTTCAACAAACTTTCAGAGGGGGGCACTCTTCTGCATCCACCCCACCCCCACCCCACCTGGCTACGGTACTGATTTTGGTGATAGAAACTATTTCTGCCAAAAATTTACCCAAATATGGGACTGTGTGATTAAAGGACTGACAGACCAAAATATGGGTTCTCTTGTGGGAAAAAAAAGGCCCTCAAACGGCTGATGTTATGATATTTTGCGCAATGAAACGAAACAAAACGGAAAACAGATTTTAGGTGGGAAGAAGAGGGGTTATGTTAGGAATTTTTTTAAACACTGGGAAGATGCAAGTGAGCAACTAATGTCATGTTGACTCAAAAACTTAGTGAGAAGTATTCAGGAAGGAATCTTAGAGTTAGTTAAATTCAAATAGTACAAAGAAAAGAAAAATCTGTTCGCAAAATATCACCTCCTATAAGGGACCTGATATTTGCAAAAACAGATATTCATAAGTACTATGGAACTACATTCAAATGACCCTCGTGCAAACAATCACTTAAATGAAAGGTATTTGACGAAGAAGAAGAAGAAGCATTTGCCACAAGTCAAAATGTAAAAGATTTCAGTGGAAATCTACCAACAAAATCTCTTCGCATCCAATATCACCTCCTATATAGGCCTGATTATTTTGCGAAACAAATTCATAAGCACTCTAAATAACTATATTCACGGTTACCCTCGTTGCAATCAGTCAATCCAAATGAAGGGTTTGTGGAAAGAAGAAAGACGCTTTAGGAGGTGTAGCGAAGTCAAAACATCAAATCTTTGAGTGGAACCTACCAACAAAACTGTTTCGCCAAAAATCACTCTTTAATAGACCTGAGATTTTGTGAAACAGATTTCTTAAGCACAAAATAACTACACCCAACTGTACACTCATGGCAAAACAATGTTTAAATGAAGGTATTTGATGAAGATAGAAAGAAGAAACATTGACAAGTCAAAACAATTCAATAAAAAGTTCAGGAAAATCTACCAACAAAATCTGTCGCAAATGCAATGCTTTTCTGCGTCCAAATACCTGTTCATTTAAACAATTGTTTGAATAGACGGTTGAGTTGATGTAGTGATTTAGTGCGTATGAAATCTGTTTCGCAAAATATCACCTCCTATATAGGCTGATATTTGCGGCGAACACAAATTTCATTAAGCACTAAATAACTATATCAACGTACCCTCGTGCAATCAGTCCTCCAAATGAAGGCGGTTTTTGTTTTTGGAAAGAAAGAAGCTTTATTCAGATTTTAATTTTCTTAAAAAAACAATTCAAATCTTTGAGTGGAACTACAAACACAAATATGTTTCGGCAAAATATACCTCCTAGAATAAGACTGATATTTTGTTGAAACAGATTTCTTAAGCACAAAATAACTACACCAACTGTACACTCATGCAAACAATCGTTTAAATGACAGGTATTTTTCTGATTGAAAAAGAAACATTGCACAAGTCAAACACATCAAAAATTTCAGTGAAATCTATCTCCAACAACATCTGTTTCGGCAAATGCATGCTTCTTCTTCGTCAAATACCGTTCATTTAACAATTGTTCATGAGAGTTGCAGTTGAGTAAGTTATTAAGTGGCTCATGAAATCTGTTCGCAAATTCGGTTCAATATATGAAGGTGATATTTTGCGAAACAGATTTTCTTTTGTACAATTTGAATTTAAATAAACTGTAAGATTCTTCTGAAATACTTTCCTAAGTTTTTGAGACAACCATGCATTAGTTTCAATCACATTGCATCTTCCCAGTGTTTATTGTATTTTCCCTAAAATTCTCCCTCTCCCCACCTTAAATCTGTACTTTGTTTTGTTTTGTTGCGCAAAATATATAGCCCCCCCCTCAAACACTGGTCTTTGATTTGTCAGTAGATGGGCATTTTCTGAACTCTCTTTCTCCAATTTGATTTTGGCCTGGAAAGATGCGACCCTCAAGGCAAAGTATTTGGTGATGAAGCCTTAAAGGTGGTTGTTCCATTTTAATTTGTATTGTGTCTCTACTTGATATGAAAGGCCTGCACTTGCCACATACACCCCATCAAGAACCATGGAAAACAAACTTGCCCGTTTGATGAGTTGAACGCAATATGCATGTTGCAATACTGGTTCTAATAAAAGTGGTTAACCATCTAAAACGGCGTTTTTTTTATATTCTTGGGAATGAGTGGATTCGATGGCCCTCAAATTTCAGGGACGACAATGAGAAATATCCGGCCTTTCTGATATCAAAACGATCTAACTACTTGTCCAGGTAATCAGGGGGTCCCCAAAGACGATCGAAAAGGAGGGACAAGAAAAAGTAGAGTGAGGCCTGAAAACAACCCCTTTAAATTGGTGTGCATGTGTTGTGTGTGTGGGGGTGGGGGGGGTTATTTTGTATTTTTGGTTACAATTGGCGTCCTTTGGCATTTCTTGCAAATATTTTTCCAAAATCTTTGTCACCATAGACCGTCCAAGCTTTTAATAAGACGGTTTTTAAACTTCCAGGCGGGTTGGTCTGTGCATACTAGAGCCAACCAGGGAAAACATTTATTTCAAAAGCAATTATTTACACTTTGAAAACAAATGGCACAGAATCCAATAAATTGCAATATATAATAATAATACTTTCCTAGAATGACACTTAGGGGGAAATTGAATATTCATTAGGCTATAAATGAGCTCTTATATTTAATTCATATTCCATACCTTTGTTAGTCTAGTGAATTATCTTTAATTGCATAAATAATATTCATCCTTTGATGGAATAAGGCAAACCAAAAAAAAGCAACCGTTCGGAGAAGCAAATTTTCCCCCTAAGCATATTAAGTGCAACCCCACGTAAATATTTAGTAAATAGCTTGCCAAGGCAAAAAATATGATTTTGCTTATAACTTGTGAGGTGAAAGGGCTTTGGGTGGAATGTCCGAAATGCAACTTTGTTTATTTCAAATGAGGCTGTTGCCCTACAACGGCCTTTTGTGTTTTGGGCAATTTTCCAGCTATTTTTTGGATGAAAACAGTGAAAATTACCTTTTTCAGAAAGGTGCCATTGCTAACAGTTGACACACGTTTAAAATTTGTTTCATATCACATCGCCCATCTTCATTTCTATCAAATAACAAAATTGTGCTCAAAATTTGCTCTTTACTATGGATTTTGGACCCTGGCAACACTAAGTTTTACAACTATGAAAATTGACTTTTTTTGGGCCTATGTTTGCAAGAAGTAAAAATCTGCTTGTGCACTGTTCTAGAATATTGGCTTTCTGCTGTCATAAAACAGACCTTGCCCCAAACATATCTGATGAGAACAAGCTTGTGAAATATATTTAGCATAGGGCGGTGTTGCCAGAAAAAGCGACATTTTGGAGAAATGCCAATTTCTCATGTAGTGAACTTTGTGGCTTATATGTCAATTGTTGGATCACAAGAGATGCCATTTCTGGTCATGTTTTGCCTAATTTGCTTCATTCTGAATGTTTTTGATATATATTCTCAGTTTCAGTTTGATTGGGCGGCTGATACAACAGTGTTGCCATATCTCATTATTTTGTTATGTTTGTAACACGTCCTTCAATAACCATTCACATTAAAATGTATAGTTTAATGTGCATTTCCTGTACATATCATGTTCCTCAGTTTCTATCTTTCTGAATATTTTAAAGGCAATCAAATATTTTGGTGATATTTTGAATAGTGTTGCCAATTTCCAAAATCGTTATCTTTTGTGCCATCTACTCGTTTATGTTAACTAAGAAGCGTATTGATCAATATTAAAAAAAGAAATACTGCAGTCGATTTCTTCAAATTATACTGCAGGTCAAATCTTATGGAAAGCATCATGATCATTGCATATAATATTAAATTTTGGCTGCCAAAATGGCAACTTGGCTACTCTTTGTTGGCACTTTTCCTTTGTTTTATCTCAATTACTTTCACCTCCTGCCCGTAAGCAACATTTTTAATGAAACAACCCTTTAACCTCCCCCATTAATTTTGCTAAGGAAAACAACTTACGCTAGTTGTATTGTATTTCAACATAATGGCTATGTGGCGCCCTTCCTATGATAGCAATCAGTCTATACAACCCTCTTTATGATGCCACCATGACATCATAATCATATACTAGTATGATGTTTTAAATTTAAAAACATCCTCTGTTTTACGAACCTTCCATGGTTAGACTAGGTTTATACACTGTATACTGCCAAAGCTGAATATTTCATTTACTTATACTTAGTCCTATTAATTGATTTTTTACACAGTAAAAATAAAATACGGCTGCCAAGTGAATAAAACAAATGGGTAAAATAAAATACAAATCGTAACAAAACTCACAATGAACTTTGAAATTGATTCAGCATGTTCAGCGAATTCTTTTTGGGCCTGAATTCCTACATTTCCGAATATTTTAAGAAGCAATCAAAATTATGTTTATTATTCTGTATTTGGAATGAACGAGAGATATGTGAAACCCCAAACGCAACGCAAAATCTCCTCCTGCCCCTAGTGCAGGCAAGATAAAACATAGCCATGGGAAAAGCACTCCTCTTCCCTGGTTGTGGACTCTGATGCAACAATGGCAAATGAGCAGAGCAAAATGACCTCCAAACCCACCAGTTGGAAAGCGAGAAGGGCAGTGGCGTAGCCAAGGGGGGGCCTGGGGTGAAGCTTGCCCCCCCCTGTGGGGAATCTTGCCCCCCCTCTTGCCCCCCCCCCCTCTTGCCCTGCCCCCCGAAAATTAGTGATTTAATAGGCCATATACTATAATAACAAATTCTATAACACATTCTAACTATATGCTTTGCCCCCCCAAGAAGATAGTGTGGCCCCCTGAAAAAAAAGCTGGTAGCCACTGAGAAAGGGGATAAATAAGGCACATAGCGTTGACCCGCTCACCCTAGAAACTGCTGTTTTCCCAATATGGAAGCGGAGAATGAAGAAATACTAGTAACCAGGCGGTGTCGGTGGTGGGTGGGAAGCGGTGAGCACAAACTGATATGTCGCCTCACCCTAGTACACCAACCAAAGGGTGGCCAAACATGGTTGCCACACATGGAGAATCGGATAGGAGTAGGACAATCCATTGCTTTAAACATAACCAAGTTAAGAAACCAACTTTCCCTCTTTTTGGTGAAATTGATAGTGTTCCCAATTCCCAAATCTGTTTATTTTGTGCAATTCCACCACTTATATGGCTGTGTACAGCTTGAATCCATATTTAAAAAAATAAGATAATACCACAGTCAATTTTCTCTTCAAATATATTTCAGTGGGAAAGCATCATCATCTTTGAAAAAAAATATGGCTACCAAAATGAAATGTGAAATCCTTCATTGAGACCATTCCCTTGGTATCATCCTCAATTGCTTTGAAATATGTTGAAAGACGAATAACTTAGTCACCATCCCGTGTCATAAACTACAAAGTGTCCCCCCTCCTGTGTGACTGAGTGTCCTACCATTCATCTGTGTATTGTGTTCGCATTCGGTGTTTGCACATTTTTTTCAGCACTGTACCGAAATGTCCTCGTCTCCAACAAGGTACGGTTTTATTCCGTACATGTTGTATGGTAGCTAGGACACTCTCTCATGGGGGACACTCAGTTTCTTTCCCCGGGTCCAAACTATGCTAGAATATTTTCTCTGTAACTGTCTACCCCAATAGCTAGTAAATTTATTTGGGTGTTAATGTATAATTAGAGTCCTCCACTCTTTCTTTTGACAGCAATAAGTACCAACCGTCCTTCTATTGTGATATCAATTCGTCATTAATTCCAGGAAGTTCTGCTATTTTTTGCAGAAATTGGAAGATTTTTAAAAAATTTTCAGCACCGAATTTTGCATGTAAAAATGGAATCCGTTTCAAGTGTTTGCCTTATAAAAGGAAACAGCTATTTAAAAAATATGGACATCAAGCAGTCCCACATACCTAGGTCGGTCCGATGGTGTGGTCAAAGATAAGAGAGCAATCTAATGACCCCTGAATGACCCCTAGAATGATCTTTGACCTCTTCATCTGTTACCCCACATAAGACTCCTTGTCTCAATCTACAAGTATAAAAAGTAACGACCTTTATCCATTACTGCACTAAAACGGCTATGCTAAGTTGAAAAAGTCCACCAAAAGTGTATACTAATGAGCATTTAATGCAACTAAAGTAACCCAGAATGACCTTTGCCCTCATCTGTTACCCCACATAAGACCCCTTTTTTCATGTTAAGCCCACCAATATGAACTCAATCATTGTGGACTAAAATGATACAATAGTTGAAGAGTGTTACCAGAATGTGTGTATAATAGAGCAATATGAGGACCCCCTGAATGCCCTTGACTCAACTGTACCCCCATATCCTCATTGTCTCATGTATAATCATACCAGTATTAACTGATCCCCATCAATGTTGACTAAACATTATAGTAAGTAAAAAGTACCACCAAAAGGTGAGACTAATTTTGAGACACACAGACCACCGACCGGCCAGATATAATATGAGTGCCTAGATGAAATCAAAGGTGGTCAAGACCCATTATGGGCATCCGGTAGGTATGCTTGCCATGCCTTATTTATTGTAAATATATACGGGGATATGTAGGGGTATGAAGTACAGACCAAAGGTCATTAAAGGGTGTGTATATTTTAGTAATTCAAATTATTTCTCTGCTTAAATGTTAGCCACTTTCTGTTTATTAGGCGACTTATATGGAACTGCCGTGTCATTTTTTGTCCCAAAATACATAAAATTATATATTTTACAGTGATTGTTGATCTCTTATTGTGGGTGACTTTGGGGGAAAACTGAACACGAGCAACAAAGAAATATAAGAGTTCATGCTGTTTACATGTGCGTCAATCGATTTCAAAAGCTTCACTGTAATTTTTGTTTACTATTTTTTATTTCTTTTATATTCCATATTGTTTAATGTCATTTGAAGCCCTCTTTTATTGTACTGATCTAAACAAACAAATTACATAATAGGAGCACGATAAGTTAAAATAAAAACAAACTACTTTGGCAGTGTCTATAAACCCAGTCTAAACATGGAGGTTGTTTTCAAGACAACATGTATTTTAACTTTAAAAAAACACCTACTAGTATATGATTATTAATCATTGTAACATCATAAAGAGGGTTGTTGTACTAAATTTCTATCAATAGGAAGAGGAGACCCATAGCTAGCTGAATTCAAATAAACTAGCATAAGTGTTTTTTTAGTAGCAAATTAGGGGGAGGTTTAAAGTTTTTTCAACAAAAGTTGGTAAGACGAGGGATGGTGAAAGTAATTGAGGAAAACACTAAGGAATGTGCAACAAGAGCCAAGTTGCCATTTTGGCAGCCAAATTTAATATTTCGCAATGATCATGAGGCTTTCCCACAAATTTGAACATGCATTATTATTTGCAAAAATCGGACTGGCCGTATTATCTTTTTTAAAATATTGATTCACGCTATTGCCCCCAATAATCGATTTAGATTCAATCACAAATGATAAAGATTTGGATCTGGCAAACCTATCAAATTCACCAAAATGTTTTGATTGCCTGTACAAATATTTCAGAAAGATAGAAATGAGGTACATGATATGTACGAATGCAACATTAAACTATATACATTTGATGTAACTGATTTATGTGAAGGACATGTACAAAAAATAACACATCACTGAGCATCTGGCAACACTGTATCAGCCGCCAATCAACTGAACTGAGAATTGTCATCAACAACATTCAGAATGATAGAATTAGGCAAACAAATGACCGAACTGCATCTTGACACACAATTTGACCAATTAAAGCCCACAAATATCACTACATGAGAAATTGGCATTTTCCGCAAAGGTATCTTTTTCTGGCACACGCCCTATGATAAATATATTTCCCCAAGATGTTCTCATCGATATGTTTGGGGCATGGTCTGTTTTACTGACATGCATAAAAGTCCAATATCTAGAACATGCGGCAGTAGATTTTTACATCTTGCAACCTAGGACCAAAAAAGCAATTTTTCATAGTTGTAAAACGTACAGTGTTGCCAGGTCCAAAATCCATAGTAAAGATCATATTTTGAGCACAATTTTTGTTATTTGAATAGAATGAAGATGGGGCTATTTGATTATGAAACTACATTTTAAAGATGGTGTCAACTGTCCCGGCAATGGCACAGACCTTCTGAAAAGGCAAAATTTTCACTTTTTTCAGCTTCAAAATAAGCTGAAAATTGCACAAAACACAAAATGGGCCGTTTCTCTGGCAACAAAGCCTCATTTTGAATACAAAAGTGCATTTCGGCACATTCCACCCCAAGCCCTTCCACCTCACAGTTTATAGCACAATCTATTTTTTGACCCTTGCAAGCTACTCCTAAATATTTAGGTGGGGTTGCACTTAATTAGTTTCATAAGAAAGGCGAATTTTCCCCTAACCCACCATAAGCTTATATAATAATAGCTATCAAACAACAAAAAAGTCAGTGAGGCCTAAAACTGTTTGTTTACCTCAAGGAAACAATGCCATGAACAAAATATCGGACATAAATGAAATGGACCCCTTACTGAAATCATTCTGAATATTTGAAACAATTTGGATGTTACATTCTGGATAACAGTGGTGTGACCAGCGGGGGAGGGGGGACCAATTGAAATGGGGGGATGGAGAAAAGCAAAAAATGATGATTAGACGAAGTTGAGAAAACTTGGCCGGCGAGTTGATAAAAGAGGAACCAGGTCAGAGACAGGGAATCATAGGAAGGAGATAAGACAAGGGGCATGCGGTGTAGATAAATCACCGTGAAGACGGGTAAAAGAGAGGAAGGGGAGAACAAAGGAAGAAGAAAGACGAACTAGGGGAAGCGTAGGGATTTTCTTGTCGCTTCAAATGGAATTTATTGTGAAATTTAATGCTCTGAACACAATTCCCTTTAAGATCCTGGGGGCCGTGTAGGTGTAAATAATGATAATATGAGTTGTCGGACAAAAAATGTTTTGTTGTCTTATTTTGATGTTTTTATCCTGTGTGTTGTAATTATTTTTGGAATGAAATCGAAATCATGGGTTTCGTTTGGCAGATTTTGTGGGCCACAGCTATAGCTGTCAGTACCACTTAGCAATCTGTTGTGTGTGTGACTTGTATTGTGGTCACTAAATGTGAAGTTTTTTAACACAATGACCTCAATTAAAAGTTTGAAGTTCAATTGGAACCAACTTGTGTCATTAGGTGCACCATTCCTCCTCATATGTTTATGAGCAAAAGGTCCCGTTGCCAGGTCAAAGGTCATGTAAGGTCAAGTTGAAAAATGGCTAAATTGACCTACATGAGAAGTTGAAGTTCAATTGAGTCATAGATGCAATGTGGATCCCTCCTTTGTTGATGATGTCAAAGGCCATGGTTCCAATAGGTCAAGGTCGTGTGAGGTCATGTTGTAAGATAAGCTGTGGCAGACCTACAATTATTATTTTTTTTTAATATCAGCTCATGAAAGCTGAGAACCGTAAAATTCTAGTTTAATTTGTTATAATTTTCATAAATAAATTTTGGTTTGGTGGTAGGTTTTTATTAGGTCGTCCATCGGAAAGACCTTATGGCAGCATGATTCCTGTGTTTGTCAGTCAGTCAGTCAGTGTGTGTGTCAAACTGGGGTCACTTACGGTAATTCTATCTTGTGCATGTGGTATGATACACTTTCGGTTAAACTGTTGTCTAGCTTTTTAGTGCAGTTATGATCAAGTTCATACTTGTTATGCTTATACATTGAGACAAGGGTCTTAGGTAGGGTAGCAGGTGAGGAGGTCAAAGGTCAATCAGGGGTCACTTAGGGTCATTATATCTTGTGTATGTGGTATACACATATAGTTAAAATGTGTGTAGCTTTTTAGTACATTGATGAATCAAGTTCATAATTGTATGCATATAAATTGAGGCAAGGGGGTTTTATGTAGAGTAAAAGATGAGGTCAAAGGTCATTCAGGGGTCACTTAAGGTCATATCTTGTGCATGTGGTATGTACCTTAAAATGTTGTTTAACTTTTTAGGGCAGTGATGGATCATCAACTTACTATTCTTTGACCACATAATTGGACAACCTATTTGGGACCGCTGTCCCTATTTTTTTACGTTGGTCAGGTTGTGGCAAACATTTGAACATTTTCAGTTAAAATGTTTCTTTTTCCTTTGCTTTGTTTCAGTGCACTTGTCTTCATAATAGTTGTCAGCATCACCTTGACCCTAGTCTTTGGAATTCAGGATTACCCACAATTGATATCCAATGCTGTACTCATATTCCTTGGTGTCATTGCAGTTTATGCTGTTAGTCCCAGACATGTAAGTACAGTGTATTATGATCTTAAAGTAACACATACCCAGTGATCTTAATAGGGTAAGGCATCCGGGCTAATTTGTAGCTAACTTTAAGTGTCTTAAGGTGCATTTTGGGATCAACAGCCTTTGAAACCCGACTCCCCCCCCCCCACCCCCCCCCCCCCCCCGAATTATAAAAAAAGTTGAGATTTCTATATCATCTGAACTGTTGACCCAAGTATATAGACCGTATTCAATATGACGTCAGCCACCAGACATGTTGGTGGACAAGATGCATACAATTCCAGGACTACAATAAAAAACCCCCATGACGCTTGTCAATTGATCCATGTTAGCGCTTGCACAGGGATCATTGACAGCGTGAAGGTATTGTAGTACTGGAATGCGTCTATCTTGTCCACCAACATGGCTGGCTATTGAATACGGTCTATAGTATGTGTACCTAATCTTTGTTTGCAAGTGCAGCGAGCAAGTAAATTGGGTTTTTTTGAGAAAAGGGTCAAAATTTTGGTAATACAGGGTTTTGAAGGCTGACCAGATATTTCGAAAAATATGATTTTTTTTGCCGTAAATAAAAATAGCCACTAGAACTAAAGAATTGTCGCCTAAAATGCTTAATCCAAATTAAGTTTAGATATGAATCAGATTTTTGTTTTTCATGCAGTAAACATTAAGTGTGTACTTGCCAAGGATACCGTGGATAACAAAAATTCCGGAATCAGAAATTTTAGAACAAAGTTGTGTGATTTTCTAGGATGAAGACTTTATTTAGCTTAGTATTTCACACAGTGGATTAGTATATGGACACACATTATGTACTGCAAACATCACAATTCTTTGAAATTTGAGTGCGCCCTCATTGGCAAATCTTGAGTCACCTTTAACTTTTGCAAATTTTCACCCACTCTGGGCCAAAAAGGTCAACTTTTTAACATTATATGTTTGTATAGATCCATGTGTGGTAAAATATGATCCAAACAATAATCATAAAATTGGATGATTTACACCCCTGGAATATTATTGGTCTGTTTCAGCAACTCATAGTTCAACCAATAAATATGGGCCAATCAATCCAATTTTATAACCAAAATCCACCCCACCTTTCTGAAAAAAACAGGGTATAGTACATAGTGAAGTTGACAGAGGGAGGTTGTTGTAAAAAACAGCTTCTCTACTTGCAATCCACCATAGGGTGTTTCTATGTGACCACCCACATTACTCTATCAAAGGTTATTGTTTAGAAATGGTATTAATGCTCAAATGAGTATGCGAGAAAAGAAGGATTTTGAGATTCTGAGTCACGCTGGAAATGGTAAATGTCGTCCATTATGGAAATAGCAACAATCTCACGAAAATAAATCTAACTTGATTGCGTGAACCAACTGAACGGAGTGGATGAGTTATCAACGTACATGCTGCTATTTCATCCATGGGTATTTCAACATATCGGCCGTTGAATTATTGGGTTCCGATATTACTATTCTAATTACAAAATTCCTTCTTATGTGACCACATACCATTTCACATATGGCTTACTAGTCAATTACCAATGCAACTGTGGTCAAAAACATCCATTTTTTTTTTTAAATCGAGGGCACTCTTAAAAAAGTGCTATTATTTTATTGCTTGTAAAAGTGACAGAGGAGATTTTTTTAGGATATGAATTTCCTCTCAATTTCTTCCTCTGATCGTTGGAGAACCACCTAATCCGAGAACGTTTTGAAGTTTATTGGACCCAAACCTTGTTTTTGGAACTTGCCTGCTAATCGTAATCGTTCCCCATGAGAAAACCGATGCTTTGGACTTCTGTCGTTGCACGACGAGAAACTTACTAAAATATCATCTAATTACATAAAGCCGGCGTATTCGGCTTATATTCCCTTCCTGGGTGCTCTAATACATTGGTAAGCATTCCAAATATGTAAAAAACCTAGGTCGAGAAAAATTTCCGGGCGCTTTCCTTTCTGGAAATCTGCATGTCTCTCTCTTTAACAGGCCAATGTGCAATCAGCACTGTTGCAGGCCAAGGACTAAAGCTTATTATAATGGACAAGTAGTTATGTCTGGCCCAGTGTCCCCAAGAATGTGGAAGGCAGCAAAAACTCGCAAAGGACAAAGCTTGATTATAATGGACAAGTAGTTAATGTCTGCCATTGTCCAGATGTGGAAGGGCATGCAAAAACTCGCAAAGGACTAAAGCCTTAGTATAATGGAAACAAGTAGTTAATGTCTGCCAGTGTCCAAGATGTGGAAGGGCATGCAAAAACTCGCAAAGGACTAAAGCTTATTAATAATGGACAAGTAGTTATGTCT